>OMKX01064657.1:0-10496 GCA_900302425.1 Brosme brosme
TTGTTTTGGAGTAATTTGATTCGTGTGTTCTACTGCCTGTGTGCTTGCTTGAATGAACGTTATGTCTATATTTCCGTTTCCTGTTTCCGGAGGGGCAAAGACGCTGCCCCACCGTTACCATAGAAACACCAATGAGCGCGAACCACACCGGCCAAAGTTAACATTGAGGCTAGGGGCAATTTCAAATTTGCCCCTAGACGTTAACTGCGTAATCTACGTATTCTACGTAATGTAGACTGGGATAATGCGAAACCCGCGAGAACTCTACCCCGAGACTAAGCAAAAAAAACATACAGTGAGAGTGAGATCAGGAGTTACAGGAGACTTACAGAAGAGTTCGCTATCGGTAGATTTTACACAATTTTGAAAGAGTTTTTTAATTAATGAATAACAATGAATAACGTAGATTATTTGCTGAGGGTGCAATTCAGCACATTGCCGCAGGAAGAAAAATTAGAAATAAAACGTTTGGGACCACACAGACCAGACGACTTCATTCTGAACCAGCCTGGTGAGAAAACGAACCGAAATTTCAAGATGGAGTGGTTTGAAAGAAAGACATGGCTAACTGCGAGCACAACAAAAAGAGCACTGTTTTGCTTTCCATGCCTTCTTTTTGGAAATACCACTAACGCAGACTCAGTTTGGACCACTGATGGCTTTAAAGACCTGAAGCATCTGGCGGAAAGAACGGTAAAGCATGAAAGTAGCAAAGCTCATATCAATTGCGCCATGAAATTGGGACTATTGGGACGGGTCAACATCATGGCACAGCTGGACAGTGCTTATCAGCGGAGCATTTTAGAGCACAACAAGCAGGCGGAGGAAAACCGATATGTACTGGGGAGACTGATATCGTGCCTAAAGCTGTGTGGGAAGTGTGAACTGGGTCTGCGTGGTCACGATGAGTCAGCCGACTCTGTAAACCCAGGCATTTTTAGGTGCATTTTTGAAACGATGTGCGAGGGCGACACCAGGCTGAGACGTCACTACGATTCGGAGCCTACGTTCAAGGCTAAAGCATGTGAAATGTATTTGAAATAGGATGTCTGCTCCCTGCTGGCACTCAAAATGCAGCCCATAGTATACCTGACTGGTCTATATACGTAGGCCTACTGTTATAATAATCAGCTACCTCTATTTTTGGGACGTAATATGACGTCATATAAATTTGCCCCACCAGAAATTTCAGGCTAAAATCGCCACTGCGTATATGTTAAACCTGTGGAATGTTCCGTGGTTGATACCTCCAAAGCTAACGCCTGCAGCCAGCGCTGAAGAAGTTAAACCCTCAGTGAATGACGCAACTGAGGAATCGATATCTTCAGGTAATTCATGAGGTAGATGGACAAGATGCTGTCGGAGATAACTGGACTATTTTCACTGTCTTCGTTGACGTTAGCTTAGCATTTTCGAAACCTTAATATGAAACCAATAGTACCTGAATTGCATACTATTTAATGGGAATATTGCAGGATGGGAGAGCAAATGACCTATATAAAATCCTGGTAACAAAATAAAGATAAATGTAAAATTTGTGTTCAAGGGAAATAATCAATTTAAATTGCTATTGGGTCTGAAACAAACCAAGCTAGAACAAAGTATAAATGGAAGGTGTAATTTCCGCCTGAAATCAATTTCATGTTTTAGAGTGAATATCACCTAGTATAGTGCATTATCAATTTGTAGCCCCATAGCACTATAGGGCCGTAGCACAACATCTTATGAGTACCTGGGTAAGGAGTTGATGCCAACAAAGGGAAGTAGAGCAAAGATAGAGGTGTTAGTAGCGGTAGGTTGAGCGGAGTCTCCAAATAAAAAAAACAAAAATCGATGAACGTGATGAGAAACAGGTGAATATCTTGAGAACGCATTGTTAAATGTTGACATTTTACCCCTCTGATGAAAGGTCAGGGTGAATGAAATTTACTTTCCGGCCACAACATGGCGATAAATTTTCTGATTGAAGACCTTTCCTCTGAAACATTCTCTTAGCTAAAGTGTTTCCCCTACTCCAGCAGTGGCGCAACGCCACCACTAAAGTACTAGCGCCTCCTGCAATCAGCCATGCACGTTTTTTCTATGTTATTAAAATAACATTTTTGATATTATGTTGGGCGCAAATGCTATCCGTTTTACTTTAAAACATAATAATGCTCTGTGATAGAATAAAAAACACATGATACTATAAAAAAAAAAACTTTTATGACAAAAACAACAAAAGGTTAGACGTTTGTTGTGGTTGTACCTCGGATTGCTCTTGGTGTTTTTTCGGACTCTAGCTCAGCGACTTTTGGTCACAGAGTGATATGGTGGGGACTGTGGGAATCAGTGAAGTCACGGTTATAATCAAGTTTCAGCTTTATTGTCATATGTACAGAGTAACACAGTAACACAGAGTCACACTGGGCAATGAAATTCTTGGTAAGAGGACCGCAGCAGTTCCGTGGTCAGGGAATAATGGAATGTGAACTAGCCCTCCACCAATCAGATTGGTCCGACTGAACGACTTGGTAATGGCCGATTACACATGTTGAATCGGCTGAAAAGAAGGCCGACGACATTGGCGACGGCCGACCTCACCAAACACACCAAACAGACTCATGTCACCGACCTCTCCAGACTCTCCTTCGATGTACGACGCCCGATTTTCGGCCCGGTGTGTCTTCGCCTTAATACAGTAAGTGCATGAATTTCTTAGCAGGGAGTATCTGATCCCTAACCCTTGCAGCGTGAATGCAATGCTGTACCAGTTGAGATAGAAAGGAAAGAGAAAGTGCTGTGGAACATGTGGTATGACAAAAATATGAGGGCATAATGCTGGAGCACCAATATAAAATAAAATGTACTTAGTTAATCCCAGATGGGAAATGAGATCAGATAAACCAGTGGAGAAATTTGGGGTCCATCATATATATTGGCTTTTTGAATACATAGTTTGATCTTATAAAAAAGCCCTTAAAACTGAAGTAATATATGGAATGTATTCATATTTGTTCTACTCGTTTTAAGGATCTACTGGCCAATATGGAGATGTAAACAAATCCAACGTGGCCGTCGCGTGCTCAATACTGCCATCTTATGGTTGGTATTTCAAATTGAAATTGTTCAAATGTATCGTTATGCAGATAAAAACGTAGCTACATGAAATTAGCAATTTGATTTGCAATGTGTTGTTAACGTTACTTAGAATTCGTTGTACAGACTTGCGGGCTAACTGAATTATACTGAGAGAATTATAGAGTGAAAAGAGTAAGTAAAAAGTCAAATGTAAATAGGCCTACGTGAACATGTCTAGAAGGAGGTCATCTCAGGTCACAGTGCTTAGATACGGCTCTAGTTATACATAGAACACAATATTTTGATTTAGTATTGTAAACGCTCCCTTATTGCTTTGACACACAAACATCCATTCTTCCAACAAACATATAATCTACACATTTCCACACATATGCCCCAAATGAACTCGAATGAATGAGCACTGCGTTTTCTAATCTCATGCACAAAAGCGAATATGTGAAAAGCATTAACATTTTAGTTTTTACACTTGGTACACAATTCACAACTGACAAACACCGATTGGCAAAAATGGATATTGGGAACTGCAATGACGTTTATAGCTTAGGAAATCATCTACAAGTTAGGTTAATAAAGTATAACTGATTCTTCTTCTTTCATAGGGATACGTAGTTTTAAAACCCAATTTAGAAATAATTAAATCTATTTATCGTGACAAAGTGGTGTTTAGCAGATGAAAAAATATTTTATCAGTGGTACCTGGCTGACAGCTTGTCATTGTACATTGCATCATTATGGTGATATGCATAAAAATTGTTTATTGAATGATGTAGATGCAAAGATCTATGGCCATTCGTGCAGATATGATATGAAGATATGACAACTGTGTAGAACTGGGTTGTAAAGCAAGAACATTTCGCGCACAACTATGTATAATTCGTAATCCAAAATATGGACAGGACTAGGCAATTGAACACAAACAGAAAGCGGCCTGCACGCAGCTTCCCCTAACTTCTCATACGGTAGAAGGTTTGTTATATATAACACAACAAACCCGTGCTTATCGTGTCAACAATGCGTTAAACCACCCAAATGTGTTGCATTTGGCACTGGTTTACTTGTGTATCCCCGTCCCCTGGCTTAAAGGGTCTGAATGCCGCACACTGGTAGTACTGCCATATATGAGCAATGCTGTGCATAGCAGTCTTTTAGCGATTTCATGCAATAACGGAGTCGATTCACTTTGTAGAGCTGTGTGTTTGTACGCATACGACTCGTACGAATGTTGTCTCCACAAAATACCATAGACATTTTACGTTTACAAGGGAGAGAACGCCTCGAACCCACATCTCATCGTTTAAAATGCAGGCTAACTTTAGCCACCTAGCTAGCTGAACCTATATCTGCATTAATAAAGTCAACAAAACATCGCGTCGACGGTTTCGTTTACCAAGCAAAAACACAGATAGCACGGACAATAAAACCAATCGTCAATGCACCGGGTAACATTACCTCCTGCGGTTAGATCCGTGTTTTCTGCGTAATCCCAATCAATGTGCTTTCGTTTTGTTAGAATTTAGTAAGATCGATTATCTTTTAGCATAGCTAGCTAGCGCCTCCGTCGGGATCACGCCACGCCCACTTGGGAAATATAACTTCGCCATTGGCTCAAGAATACAAGTGACGTCATTCTCCGAGGTGATTCCAGTGATATCGATGGTGCATTCTGTTGATGGCCCATCGGATGAACCAATAGCAAAGACACTAGTTACTCACTGCTGATGCTTCACAATCATGTTCGCCTACACGTCGTGCACGTAAACCCTATTTGCATATACCAGCATAACCTAGTTTTTAAATTGGAGAAAACCAATTTATTTAAATTAAATGCTGGCGTGGTATGCCAAGTATCTCGGAGAGGATAGTGATTGTATTACCAAAGCGATTCACTATCACTTACTATTTAATAATTACCCAATACCAGCCAATTCATTGAAAAAGTTAACAATCATTTTTACATTTTTATTGTATAAAAGACTGAATGTGTTTACATTTTGCACCAAACAAGTGCAAGTAGAAAGCATTCTAAACCTACGTATCAAAACTAAAAGTGGAACTAAAAAATATACAATTTAAGAAAATATACAGTTTCCAGTCAATGCAAATCTTCGTAAATATTTGAGGTATTACCAATATCTGCAGCCTCTAGCCTCAACGCTCAGCTCATGGGTCCCCAAAGTGCACTATACTTAACCCGACAAACTCCGACATTAAAAACAAACTGTTAGAACCAACATAGATAGGCTGACACACTGCTGTTTAAAGCAATATATTGCAAGCATTATACATGTAATATATGTACCTAAGCGGTACATTGAGCTTGGCTGCTGAGCAAATAACGAGAACCTGGCAGTTGCTTTCCTGTTGCTTGGTTATCCATCAAGTTTACAAAAAACGGCTTAAAACCTACACTAAACGGAATCAGAACTGTTCCAAATACAGAAAGTGTATTTGTATAGTATATAAACTTAAACGGCCACATTTCAGTTTCTTTACGCTATATTGCATACACCGTTCAATTGGGGTTCCCGTGACTTTGTGGTTCCACAATTAGGTTAAGAATAAAAAAAATAATAATCCTCCAGGGACCCAACTACAAATTCCCTCTCCAATGGAAAATATGGATTCAGTATTATCAATTTATATTCAAATGGATTTGACTTCTCCAGGGACACTTTATACAGCACCACATTTCCCTCCTGATTAAGCAGTTTGCGCACTGACCATGGTCAGACTCTAGCCCTTTGTTTACACAGCAGTCGCTGAAGACAAATGCATGAAGGGATACTTACAGTGGGATAACATTTCTCTAGAGTGGTAGAAAACATTTTTTTTTTCCTAAGTAATCAAATGCATGCAACTTTTTCAACAAACCTTCAAATTCTATAAAATTCTAACAAGGTATAAACATTGTGAAGAACCAATAAATTGATTATAGTAATATAATTATTCAGATTATGTTTGATGGAAACTTCAGACAATAAATGGGTAAATGGCATTTGGACAGTGCTTTCAGATACCTTTGGGTTAATCGCATCAAACAAGTTTGTGGATAAGAAAAAAAAGAAAACAGGTGTGCCGCAATTAAGTTCAAACTACAATGTGCTTTAAATCTATGGTCAGGGACAATTGGAACATTTTGCAAATTGGATCATCTGCCCACATCAGTCAAGTTCTGGAAGCTAGCAGTATATTTCAGACCACATCATGATTACACCCATAAATTGGACTTCAGGGATGCAATCTACCACCCGTGAAGGTTTAAGCAACATAACAAGGAAAACATGACAAGCCATGGCAGAATAAATACAGGTGAGGGAAAAATTCCACCCCACCTGGCCTAATGCGCAGACAAACAACCATGTGATCCTTTAATTCAAATTGATTGCAAAAATCTGGTCTTTGTGTCAAAACGGAAAGGCAGACAGGGTTAACGTTTAGAGAGCTCATATACAAAAAAACAAAAACTGTACAAAAACTCGATGTCAAAAAAGTCAAGTTCGGCAACCACCTGGACTTGCTAGAGAGGCTTTCTGAGGGAGTGTGGTTTACACGTAGAGGAACTTTGTTGTACTGCAACCATTAGTTACATTATGGCAAACGTGAAGAGGTGTATTTGTTATTGTTAATGACAAATAATGCCAAGCATGTGAGGCTAAAAAAAAAGGCATCGGTAACGGAATAGGATTACACGTACAAAAGTTTAAAATGCAGGTTTCAATAAAAGTTAACCACACTTGATAACAAAACCGCCAAAAAAAACTGGAATAGAAAGAATTAACTGGAGATGGAGATAAAATCCACCCAAATTACATAGTTTCATTGTAAAAAATATATATTAAGAAAAAAAAAAAGATTCTTTGTTGCCTCTACTGAAAGTCTCCCCTTTTTCAGTTCATTGCTTGTCCTCCTGGAGAAGAGGGAAGGTGTAATCATCGTCCATTGCTATATCCGGGGAAGAACTGATTCAAAATGACCTGAAGTGGATTGTTGATGTTCATGGCGTAGTTCTTGCCCAGGTCGTGTCTGCAGGATGGGCAGGTGTACACATCGGCCCTGAAAGACCTCTGCAGACATTCCTGGAAGAGAACATATTTCACCCCTTAGGAACCTGCTACATCTATACACTATATTGAGGGAAGAGGGATTGCTACTATTCAAACGCGTGGGATTTATTTTCCCTAAAAAGGCTTGTTGTGGAAGATAAGACTCAATAGGTCATTGATGGGGAAAACCATTTTGCAGATCAATGAAAGCATTTATTCTGGGAAACACATTTAGAATGGAGTTCTTGTTTACAAGTGTACCCTGATTGCAATGCAATTTAAAATGACAAAATGTAAAATAAAAGTGAATGAATCTCATCATGAAACTTTTCAGCATCCATTACCTCAACATGATCCCTTATTAACGCTCATAAACACTTTGTAGAGGTATGGACCCCAGCTCATAAACTAAATCAGCTGGTCCTCATTCATATTTAACATAGAATACACTTCCTGAATTATAACGGTTGGAAGCAGATCCTATGATAACCGGATGGAAGTGAGATAGCACAAGATTCTACCTTGCAGACGTTGTGTTGGCACTCTGTGGTGACAGGCTGGTAGACCACCTCCTGACAGCAGATGCACAAGAACATTTCTTCCACCTTGTTCAGGAACTTCTGCAGAAAAAACAATCACATTATTGTTACACCAGCAAGGTTTTGTGTGAACTAATGACAGCAATACAAACAAAACTTCCCCAACCTATACAGAACGTTTTCTTTAAATCATAAGTCACGAAATTCTAAGTGTAAACATAACCGTCAAGGGTTACCAGATTTTGATTGCTGAAAATGGCTACCAATTTATTCTGACTGCCTGTAAATATAAATGATGACAAGTCATTCTTGGCCCAGCCTATAGACCGTAAGATGGGTGATTACAAAGTAATGTATTCTTACTGGTCCCAGCGCAAGTGACTGCTTGGCCTCGACCCAGATCTTCTTGTTGGCCTCGTCCTCCTTAATCAGAGACTTCTGCTCCCCGGTGAGCTTGTAAACCTCCACCTTCATCTTCTTAGGGGTTCCCTTGGCTGGGGAGGACTTGGCCGAGTCTAGCAGACACCAAGTAAAGCACACGTTAGAAATCAAAGATCCTGGCTAGTTTAAAATCAAAAAAGGAGAAACATTTGAACCCCATTTAAAAAGGTAATTGTAAAACGCCATTCCATTATACTTGTTCTATGGAACTTTTTTGTTTTGGTCTCAGAGGGATCTAATGGGGACCGTGGGAATCAATTAAGTCACTGTTATAATCAGTTTAGTCACTGGTATTAT
Source organism: Brosme brosme (assembly GCA_900302425.1). Taxonomy (NCBI): domain Eukaryota; kingdom Metazoa; phylum Chordata; class Actinopteri; order Gadiformes; family Lotidae; genus Brosme; species Brosme brosme. The sequence goes on from OMKX01064657.1 coordinate 8,402, forward strand.
CAGTCAAGTCAGTTATAATCAGTGATGCTATTGCTATGCATGTGCACAGCAATACATTACTCTTGTAGTAGGTACATGCTTTTTATTTGTTTGATGTTGGAATTGTGTTTCACTTCAGAGTAAAAGTGTAGAAGACAGGCTAATTGTTCTCTGTTATGGAACTTTATCATTAGGGGAATGGTTAACTCCTAAAGTGGGTTAAATACATCTGGCTGAACCCACCTGTACCCTGAGACTTCCTCTTCCTCTTGCCCTTGGTGGGGGTCTCCTCCTCTGGCTCACTCTTGTTTTCCTTCTCCTTCTCTTTGGCTGCCTGGGTCTCAAGATACCCTTCTGGATACTGGGGATGGGGGGGCACACACACCTTCATTTGACTCATTGATTTCATTTGCACAGACTTTCAAATTACATTCAAAATATATATGTAAATCAAGACATCCTCAGCCTGCTGGGTTATCTCTTTTAGACGGCCATTGCCTTATCGGATTGGAGGAACCAATCCGATAATTACATCCAAATACATGAATTTGGTATTCATTCAAGGCGAGTGGCAGCCACGAAGCCCGTGGGGATATTACTAACCTGTCGTTCATCTAACAGCCTATAGGTGGCTCACAGTGGTTACCCTAACGCAAAAAGACAGGTCACCATTGTAAATCAATGGGAAAAATGTGATTTTATTCTTGTAATACAAAGTGAATACATTTATTAATCGTTCAGTTTGGATCAGAGGCTCCATATTGGGTTCATCTCCATATTAGGTATTCTGAGAGGTCCAGTTTGACAGTTTCCATTAATTTCAAAGTTAGGGACTAAATATTTATGAGTTTTGGCCATAGACTACTGTGAGGCGGCAATTCAAATCCTACCCTTTTCCTACCCCTATGGATATGTTCCAATGCTGGTTCCAAAAAATAAAAATTGAAATAAAGAATGCAAGCAATGGTGGCACCAATAACTATCTTCATAACTGTTAACATAACTGTGTGTAAACCGATGACATCATTTTTAACAGTCAAAGCATCGACTGCAAATCGCAAATTCATACAGGGGTACTTTGACCAACCACCAGTTCCTGGTTCTAACTCCCCATGTCCAGCTCAAGCATTATCCAATCTAATGTCCTCACCTGCATGGTGAGCCCCAGCTTCTTGATGCGTTCCTTGCCATCTCTGGTCCAGGGTGCTGGCTCGTCATCATCCCTCTTCAGGAGGTACCTCCACACCAGAAAACCAGACTTCCCCTTCTCCGGCCAGTATTTCACAACCTAGGAGATATGAAGGCCGCGGACAAATGACCCCAAATGCTGAGAAAATCCGGCCTGAAGTGCTATTAGTAATGTAGGAGACACTTGAAGTTTGAAGATCAGTCCACAGAACGTTAAGATTTGTTTTGTGAACACAGGCGTTCACACCACTGCCAGGGTTCCCATCGAGCTTCAAACACTGCTCAAAAAGCAATTGTATGCAACATAAAATGCACGTATGCAATTTATGTTAGCTAGCATTACACAACACCAGTGGCGGCTGGTGGTTTTTAAAGTGAGGGAGGAAGCACTGCGCGCTTGGTTGCCATTGGCCTGCTTGCACTGTTGGTGGCGTATGGTGGCATAAGAATGTGAGACTCAAGTTGTTTCAGGGTGTTTTGGTGAACTACAAAATAGCAGGGAGGGATAGTTATGTGAATACAATTGATACAAAGCCACCAGTGGCATCATTGTAATTTGAAAGCTGGTGGGCAGCATGTCTTTGAAATGGACTACAAGGGCAGAAGGAAAGGATGCAAAGCCAATTAGTCAAATCAGGCCTACTCTTGATTTGTAAAAGTAAATACAAAAATCTGGCCCTATCATTGGGCCTATTTTTGCCCTCAATGACTGAAGTTATTGTTGTAATTTGGCTATGTTTATTTTTTCAGTTACAATTGTTTTAAGAAAAATGAAGACACAAGACCAAAAGTGAAGCCATTTAAAATGCATCATGCTCTGAATCATTCACTAACACCATTTCCACAATATCAAACAGAACGGTCAGAGTAACAAACTAGTAAAAGAACAACAAGAACATTATTTCAAAACTATTTACATGGGCTGTAA
>OMKX01064659.1:0-16545 GCA_900302425.1 Brosme brosme
TTGAGCCATCCTATAAGCCTCCAGTTGCTGACCCAGGATGCACAATAAAATAAAAGCAAACCCCATTGAACACAATTGCTATAATTTAATGTAAGAAATAACAGGGACAAGATGCACAAAAAAGATTCAGTAAATATACTAGCTGAATTAAGTTAAAAGACATCATGGTCACGGCAATAATCGATAAAAGTCTTATCACGTTAAATTTAGTCACGTTTATTCACGTTATGTCATTTCACTCTATATTGCCGCAAGCAAGGTTAACTTGCCAACTTACAATTAGATGAGCCAACTACCCATACTGTTGTAGCCAACGTTATGTGGAATTTAATCTTGGGTTATCCCGGTGCTGTTATCCCTGGTCAAAACAACAACTTTCTGAGCATGATGAATGTTGTACTGTTATTATGTTACGGAGGGCATTAGCTTTGTGGCTGGCATGAACCACTTGTCATAGAAGCTCATCGTACTAAGCTAGATCGATATTTAAATATATCAATAAATTATGTCTACTGGATTAGTTTCCAATGGTTCCCTGGGCGTAAGGGGGTAAAGGGGATGTGACGACATTGACAGGTGACCAATGAAACGCCTTGAATAAAACAAGAAATTTCTCTGGGTTTGATATCGTTGGAAACATTTTGAATAATATAAGTACACAACTCAAAAAATACAAATATCAAAAGGTCTAGTCGTTTTTTGATCTTTTAATGTAGAAATTGTACATATTTTACCTCTCATGTTATCATTTTTCATAATGTGAATATTCGAAAATATTTTTTTTGGGTTCAGAGTTTATAGTTAAGTCATAAAATGCAATTTCTTTGCTACATTATGGTTTGGAAAAACTCTGCCTCATTGGCAAAAGATAAGCTTTTGCATGACAAACTAGGAAATATAACAATGACTGGGACTGCAAGCAGACACGAGAGGTATTCACAGCCCACGCACTGCCTATCCCACATCCCCCCTTCGAGCGATTCACAGGTGGTCATTACTCTTAGAAGCAACTATTCCTCTGACAGGGGCAGGCCTTTGTTCTTCAGCACTAGGTGTTTTTTTTACTCCAAAAACACACACACGCAAACAGACACAGACAGACATGCAGACACACAAACAGACAATCACACACACTGGTTTAATAGTAGATGCGGGGTCGGCTTAGCTCAGGAGGTAGAGCGGACTGACTTGTAACCGGAAGGCTGCTAGTTTGATCACCGTCTCCTCCTAGTTGAGTGTCGAGGTGAGCAAGACAGCTACCCTAACTGCTCCCGACGAGCTGGCCATGCCTTGCATGGTTGACTCCGCCGTCGCTGTGTGAATGTGTGTTTGAAGTGTTTATAATGCTAAATGCCCTAAAATGTAAAAAATGTAAAAAGTAGATGCCATTTATGTGTGATTTTGGGCATTGTATATCCGAAGTGGTGCATTACAATAGCAATTACTGTAATTGACACTGACGTCATGGAATGAGATATCGACACCTGTTTCTACACATGTTAAGAGAGGTGTCCTCTATGTGCCTGGCAAGTTTCTGCCACTTTCTGAAGTGGACTTGTGATCGATTTAGAGCATTAGCGCTTAGCTTAGCATTCATTCAAATTTACACAGTCAGGTCATTTTTGGAGATATCGACCCAAACCTCTGCACAGTTCTTAAGGATGGTGGCCTCTATGTCCCCAAGTAGTTTCCAGTGCTCGACCACTTCCCAAGTGAAATTCTGATTGATTGAATATTGAACGATTTTGATTTCCTTATAAGTGGGCCATTTAGAATATTTTCAAGATGTGTATAAAATTCTGGGTCATTTGAGTTTTCGTTGATTATGATAACATTTTTGGAGTTTATCTGAAAATGTCACTGTACAGAAAAAAACCCAGACAGCCATTATGGGTCCAAGAGGCAAAAATGTTCATCATGCGAAATAATGCATGTACACCAAGTTTCAGAATTGTATATGCATCAGGGCGGCGGGGCTGATCGTATGACTTTGACCACGAATTAAAGCGCCCACTATGGGATAATCGGCACCAGACTTGTTGGAGACCTGCTCTTCCGGGATACAAATATGGTGGAGAAATTTAAAAAAAACTTTTGAAAAAATCCACCGCAATGCTTTGAAACCTGAAATCCACTCACTGTGACTTTTGGTCGGTCGATGAAAGACCTCTTGTTGCATTGCTTCTGCATGGCCACCAACTTCTCTATCATGGCCTGCTGCTCCGGGGCCAGGCTGATCAACTCTGCTGGAGGAGTGGGCGTGACCACGGTGGACGTGCGGGCCGTATCGTCCTCGTGTTGCTTCTTCATTTTCTTCAGCCTTATCTGCTCCTCAGAAAGGACACCTACAGGCCAGTAAGAAAAACACCAAAGTCAACAAACTGTATCTCTACACTATCTCTACGCTATATTGAGTCTGAATATTCAGCTACAAGCACAGTCCTGACTTGACAAAACAGTATTCTAATAATAACCAGGGTTCATCTGAACCACAGCGAACAAACCGCAGACAAATGCCTTTGACCGGCTGAAGGTCTCTTCTGACACTCACACTGCTCCAACATGCCCGCCTCCCGGCACTTGCGTAGCCGACACTGCTGGCATTTCCGCCTCATGTACATGTCCATCTCACAGCGGCCGTTGTTCTTGCAGGAGTACTGTGCTCCTTTGATGACGCTGCGGCGGAAGAAGCCCTTGCAGCCCTCGCAGCTCAGCACGTTGTAGTGGAAGCCAGAAGCCTTGTCGCCGCACACGCTGCACACCTCGTTGCCCAGCATCTTGGGGGCGGGCCCCTTCTTCCTCTTCACAGGCTGCCCATCTACAACCACAGCAGAAGAAGAGTGAAATGTAGAAGAGTGACGTAGATGATTAATGGTGGTTTTGGAGAAGCCAACTAGACATCTTGAATGTGAATCTGTTAATTGAGGAGCTGTCAAATACAAGGAAACACACTCAAGTGCAGTGAGCTGAGATGCAGAAATATATATTGTCATGTCTTTAAAAAAGAAAAAAAAGGGTTGTCTAACACAGCAAAGCTAAATCAGAATTTGATCAGCGAGTGGAACTTTTGAAGAGGTGAAGTTTGTTTTCAACTACTTTGCTGAACTAAAATGGGGTATAGTGCTTGTACATCATAACGCACCTTGGAATTTATTTTGTTGGCGATGGGGCTGTGTCGACTTTTCTTATAATTGTCTGACCGGCAGTGAAACAAAATCAAATAACAGTCACAACCGCAGTCAACCCAAAGTTTACTGCGTCAAACTCCTCCTCTCTCCTTTCCTCAAAATAAGCGCTCTGTATTCACACGCTGCACTCACCATTTCAAAGCAGGAGGGGGATGAGAGAGGAAAGCTTGGGTAGTACATTTGGCTTGTTGATTATCTACATAGCAAGGCAAATGGCTACTTGCTGCTTTTCCTTCATAGCATATTTCAAATCCCCAATTTGAAAACATTCTATACATTTTAGCAGTGAACACATCACAAAAACACGATTCTAAATAATGCTTATTAAAGCCTAAAAGGTGTAATTTGCCAAGTGAAATATATTACCAACTGAACTGGAATGCCGTTTTTTCTGTCCGAGTAGCTTTAGTGGTGGAAGGTGAGGTTTCTCAAGTTCACCTGAAGGGCAGGGTGACTTCTCCACACCTTTGTGACCTTACAATCAGAATAGGCCTGGCTATTAGCCGACATGGCAAAGTCAAATGTTGTGATTCATTACAGAAGGTTTTTTTTTTTTTTTTTAAAGGATTAGGTCAGTGCAATTCCATTGTCTTGTGAAATGTGTATCTTACAGAACATATACCTGTGGCATTGTAGACTTTTATTGTTGTACTTATTTTTCCATCTCGTAATTTGGTCAGAAATATTTTAATAACCATTTTCCTCCTATCAACTTTGATAGGTAAACTCATAACCCCAAGACAAGAAATTGGAGGAAAATGTTTGTATTGTACTATTATGATTAAAGCATAATTAGTTGCTTCTCAATTTTGGAAAACGATGAGCTTTAACTTCACCATGTCCGATTGATTGTGTTTCAACAATCAACACACATTCCTGTATAGTGCAGTCTTACTATATAATAAACCTTCACGTCATTTTCAACACACACACCTGTGTTGGCAGGCATGTCCCCTGCAGCTGGATCCAGCTTCATGTCGCCGTGTTCTACAGGGAGAGGGCTGCTCATCTCACTCAGCGATGTGCCGTCATGAGAGGGCACGGGAAGGTCATCGGCCTGGGACGGGCTACCTAACATGATGCCATTGTTCTTGGCTTGGGCGCCGTCTCCACGCTCTTCCACCAAGCAGTCCAGCTGCCGTGCTGGGGTTCTGTCGAACACCTTCCTCTCACCTGGGAGGGGGAGGAGGGGGAGCCATTAGCAAGTCAGACTCGACCACTCCCAGACTTACTGCAAACAAATGTTAAAGATGTAGCTGCTTGTACCATGACCAACATCTGGGATATCAGTCGCAGACAGCGTGGACATCTTCTTCACAGAAGCTTGTCATTACGGAATCAACGTCCACCTGCACCATAAAGATATCTATAGATACAGATAAAGATATCAAAATCAATATAAACATGCCCAGCAAACGATGCAACCTTATGATCCTACAAATCACAGGGAGAGGGAGGGGACCCCTCTAAAAGAAAAATGTTCTTGTTGTTTGAATACAGGTGAAGCCATTGATAAACAGAAGTCTTAAAGGTGGTTGGGGACTCGTGTCATGTGGGGTCTCCATTAAATACATTTCTGCAGGGAAGACCCTTTCCCACTTGGAGGCTGGCCAATAAAAAGAGGTCTCGCTACCACATGCGCAGCAAATAAAATGTAAACCCCCAATGTACTAAATTGACCACAAGTTGAAAAAAAAAAGCGGAACCCGCCCTGACACATCCGGGATCATAAATGCATCTGAAATGTAGTTTGAAATATTATTATTTAACAAGAAAAAACTATTGAGAAAACTTACAAATTCAACACACCTTCTGTATTACAAATGTATAGTATAATATACACAACCAAACGTTGTATGTTCTCAGTTCCAATCACGATGAAGTCTGCTACAAAAAAACACAGAGGAAATCCAACTAGTTTAAAAGCAGAAACGAAAATCGGTCATGTGTATGGGTCATATAGGGCTCTATTTATGGACTGTGGTTTTGTGACTACTAGTGCAAGAGTCTCCCCCTTTTCTTGACAGACTAAAGGCATTTGGAAAAATACTATTCTTCCTAAATAACATTTTAGAATTAGTAGTAACAGAACTGAATGGTCAAATAAAAAGACAAGCAGTCGAGGCTGCCATCTCCAGACTCTTAATACTTAACCAAAACTGACTTAGCAACATAGTGATTTTAAAAGCTATTTGGTATTATCGTTGTACCTTAAGCATTAAATGGAAGTAAAAGCTTCTGCTATGGCCAACTGTATTATTATAACCATAAATTATACACAGATATTCGACATGTCAAAATATGTGTCAAAATGTAGTACTGGACACATGCATTTGTGTCACTTTTGCTAAATCTGGTCATTTATTTCTACTGTTCTTGTGTGTGTCTGGGTGGGTTTAGCTTTACTTGTAGTTGTGATGTGCATTGGTTTAAATGATATGATGGCATTTTGATAATTTTTAAGTTCAAAAACGAATTTATTGACCAATACAGTAGTCATCAAAAACAACAATAAAAAGTGAATGTTCACAAATAAGAGGTTTGACAATTATTATAATTTTTTTAACATAAATTATTCTGTACCCTGAATAATATTGATGGCGATTGGAGGCCCAAACATTTAGGAGCGCAAGCCCAGCCAGCGGAAAACAAAAAAAACAACATATTGATCCAGCACTCGAGTCGGCGGATATTCAGACACCGATCCCATCGGTCACCACTGGGTTAAACATTTTAATTTATACGATCATACATTATGTATGTGGGACTTAAGACTTACCTCAGAAGTAAGTGTGTTATAATGGTATGTCCATCTTATCCACCTCTTTTCTTCCTCTGTTTATCCTAGAACGAAAGGATTGAGGACTCCCAGGATGCCCAGGTGAAGAAAGACCAGATCTCCAACTTTTCAGATGGCTTCAATGATAATGGCTCAGTATCATGAAGAGCAGGAGGGTAGAGTGATGAGCTGGCCCTGTCTGACGCTGCCCTGCGAGAAACAAGGGGAGCAGAACACCAAAGGGGGGAGGGGGGGAGGTTGAAAAAAAGGAACACAACAGGTTACTGTCGGTCGTTTGCATGCTCTGAAATCCCCACAGGGCCCGGCTCTCCAGTCTTTTCCTGTTTTTAGTAACTAGGCAGCCATTTTTTGGTGTGCAAACACCCTCCTGCAGACATTCGAGGAGAACCCCATGCGGTTCTTTCCTTCAAAAACACACGGCCGGTGCTACAGCTTAGTGTCCCAGTTCACTCATGCATGTGCAGCATAACTGTTTCCATAAATTGGTGGCGAGTTATCACAAACTAATGCACAAATAAGATGTGTTGTTGATTTTCATTACAGAAAAACATCCAAGCGGGGCTTAAGTGTGGGTGATTAAAATCTAAATGAGATGAAGACCTTGTTTGAAGACTAGGATGTATTGGATGCAAATGACACCCGTAGAAGAGTGCCGCTGTATATCAAGCACAAATTGCATCACCGACTTCAGGGGCCTTTCCATCATGTCTATGACTCAGTGACCTCAGGGAGGAAAAGTCCAGGCTCAGAAGAGGCCTTAAAGTCTGAGAATTATAAAATTAATTAATATATAAAATTGTTTGAACCACAAATAAGAAGGCAGAAGTTGCAAATACTGAAAAAAAACTGAAGTAATGCTATGTATCATCCTATCATATTTCAATCCTATCTTTAATCAAAAATCATCTTTAAGCATTTTAGACCCAAAGGCAGCAATAACACTACTCTAACTGCTTTTTAGATATTTTGGAGGGTTTAACTGTATGTGACCTTGAGTAACCCCACCGTCGCTGCCCAAGTCCAATGTTCATTTTATCGATATCTTATCAGTCATTTACCTCTGGATTATTTCATCGTGGTGACAATGACAGTGTCGCAATTTTGGAGATATCGAAACAAACTTGTAACCATAAGGTTTTTATCAAGGCATGTAAATGCATTGAAGGTATTTTACTAAAATCCATAAAGTTCCTGAAAATGTATCCTTGTTGTAATGAAATTATATTTTACCCAATGGAAAAAGTTAATTACAGATATTAAACAGTATTTGAAAACTGACAGTATTTTGAATTGCATATTGTGAATGCACAATATTCAGTTCTATAGAGAAATCCCACATACCAAAAAAAAAAACAAGCTTAAAACTAAGAGTAGTAAGCATGATTGGTGGGAATCAGGCGTTGCCTACAATCTCAGGATGTTATACCTCTGACAAGACAAAAAGAAAAGGAAAATACTCAGAATCATTACTTTCAGGTTTGCAAAATCACAAGACATAGTTCAAGTGGTTGTCGTGGGAAAAAAAACTCTGTTCAGTGTATTTAAACAGACAAAAATCCACCGATTTCGCAATTATTTATGACACAGGATGGGTGGTGTTTGAAAGTATATTCTGCATATCAAAAATGACAGAGGTTTATTAAGGTCCCACTTCACTTGAGTTTGCCACTGTTTAGCAATCGAGGTATACATAGTATACCGCCTCAAGTCAGTAAAATAAGACATTTTTGTTTGCTTATGTATGATACCTAAATCTTAAATTAACCTTACAGGTCAACTATAGATACGATAATTGCTGTTTGTGGTTTGCTTTAGCCAAACACGTTAGCATTTAGCTAACTTAACAGCCAGGGGGTCAACAGGTCAATAGCTAATACTAAATTTGACAAGTAGAAACTTAATACGTTGTAAAAACTCAGGCTGATGGCTGTCGTATGTAAGCCATCATACTGTGGTAGATGGCCCTCGCAGTTGAACAGTTTGGATGATCGGCTACTTGGTCCAAAGAAAAAGGCCAGTAGCGTTAGCTGATGTGTTTTAGCAGGATCTACCGTGAAGCCCAACCTGGATCAGCACTTCATATTGACGTTCCGCTTAACTAACAGCTACTTCAAGTCACACAAACAACAGCTACAATAAATACGTCTTCAAAGTTAGCATTAGTTACTCACCTGAAAAGTTTTGTTTTAACCTGCTTCGCATCTAACACCAAACTGATAGGTTTGTTTACGTTGTTAGTGAGTTCATTTGTCCTACGGGTACTGGAGATCACCAGCGCTACAATGCTAGCTCGTAGCTATCTACACAGTCATGTGACAGTCAGCAAGGGAAGACGGAAATGCAAAACAAAGACGCGGAACAAAACTAGCCTAATAAATATAAACTTCAAATATATTTCTTGGCTTAATAATCATCTATTTTTACATTCCACATATTGAGTAGGCTCATCCATATTCAGAGTTATACATTAAGCTTTCATTCATTATATTGCTCGTCAATGTAGGCTTTACTTTTTTTGTGAGGGCTGTCCCTACTAGGTGTGTAGGATTGACAGGTGTGACCGTTTTTAAATGCCTAGTGGTTGGTCAAATGCACTTACGGCTGCACCACATATGTGGCTATATTTGTACGTGGTTTGATTGGTATTATCACAGTGCCAGGTCAGATACGGGAAATGCTGCTCCACATGTTTAACACCATTTTCCGACAATGCAAAATCCAGCCATCATATCTACTCCCCTCGTCAGTTTATACATCAATGTAAGGCTGTATAATATCCAGCTATAATTGGTTCCCACAGCACATGTACACCATTACACATTACTGCATACCACCGTTTGGTTAGGGCAATATAAAATACCGCAGTGAATTAAAATCTAAAATATTTCATATAAATCTGGATAAAAATAAAAGATATGTTTAAGTAATGCATATAACGCGTACACCTCTTTCAGTAGAAAGGGACGTAAATATATTTTAATATTGAAATGATTACTTATGGTCGCTAGATGTCGCTCTTATTGGAAGCAAAATCGGATATGATAACTAATGGCAGAGGAAGAAGAAGAAGCAGGAAGAAAACACCGTTTCAAACATCACGCGACGCCGCTTTTAATTCCTGCATTTAAACCCCAATATTTCTTTGATCGCATAGGTCAAAAAATAAAGGCATCATGCCTGTTATATGTGCAGCAATAGGGTGCAACAACAAGTTTGTAAAAGGCTCCGAAATAAGGTTTTATAGGTAAGTTTGAAGACGCATTCCGCAGCTAACGAGCATAATATTGCCTTCAAACACAATAACTGGTCAAAATATTTGGTAATAGGTGTTTTTTTCCCTGTATATTTCAAACATAACATATAATTTAGGCTTTCTATAAATGTTTCTTAATTAATGTATGTGTGTTGCTACTTGCTAATAGCTTGCTAGTAGTTCAAGGTCTCAGGGGGTTGGCTTGCACACCTTTTCTTTTTAGGAAAAATGGCTTTTCGAATATATAGGTTATAGGCCTGTCATCAAATATATATTCCCTATGTACAGTACCAGATTGAACATTGTGTGCTGAGCTTTTATGGTTTACAAAGTGGTCTGTTTCTACTACAAATAATAATAAATTGCTACTTATCTACATGCTCTCCAGCATTGTTGGAAAACATTTTGTCCATTTGAACAATACTTGAAATCAACCTACAAACTGTAAAGTAATTAAATATTTCTTTAATGACAGGTTTCCCCTCAGCAAACCTCAGCTTGCTAACCAATGGGTGCACAGTTTAGGGATGAAGAACTTTATCCCAACTGCCAACACATGTCTCTGCTCCGAGCATTTCAGGCCTGATTGCTTTAGGGACTACAATGGCAAGCAATTTCTGAGAGAGGATGCCGTGCCCACTATATTTACAGCTGGGCATGATTCATCAAAGGTGTGCATTTACAAATTACAGTTTAATGAATTATCTTGACTATTAAGTAGACTGCCGCCACGTTGATCATACATTCTAACTGTATTTTTACTGAAGAAGCACTTTGGCCAGTAATGCCTCTTATATTAACTTGATACATATCTGTTTAGTCTTTGCAGATTGAACTACGGAAAAGGGGGGTGGTAACCAAGGACACAAATCCTGGGGCACGATTGGTAACGCAAACAGATAGAGACAGGTCAAGGGAGGGCGCCAATCAACGCAAGGAAAAACGAGGGGCTGTGAGGGTAAGTAACATAAACATATAAGGTATATAAAATGTTATATACATCTATAACAACAACCAGTTGTGAGTGCTTAGAAAATAATCTTGTCACATTGCAAATCTTTTATATTTATAACGTCAAGCTTTCTTGCTTTCTGACCGTTTCAGGGTGGACGAGGAGGGCGTGGAGGAAAATATGCAACCAATGACAGGTCAGAATGAAACATTTGTAGAGATTTACCTTGGTCGGGATGATCGTCACGAACATGTTATTGAAATCACATGTGTTCAACTTTATTCAATTTTGGCTTCTGCAGACAGACCATGGGGACCAAGAGCAAGGTTTATGATGGGAAAGGCCGGCTCATCTCCAACGGTAAAGACATGTGTGACTGCCTGGATGTGGACTGCATGGGCTGCTTCTACCCCTGTCCCGATTGTGGTTCTCGGAAGTGTGGCGTCGAGTGCCGCTGCCACAGGAAGTGGCTTTACGAGCAGGTGGAGGTAGAGGGCGGCGAGATCATCCGTAACAAATGTGCTGCATAAAGATCACAAAACGTTATGAAACTTTTGATACCCAGGAACATGGTGAGGCCACCACCACTGAGCTTCTTCATTTGCCTGACACAAAAGTGTCTTGAGTTTGTCAAACTTGAAAACACTAAAGACTCATCTTCTCTGCTGTAAATTTCTAATGTGTTGTATGAATATGAATAAAGATAAGTTTGTGATATCTTGTCTGTCTGGAAGGGACATTTGAAATAGAGTTTTGGCACATAAATGTTTGATTGGTAATACATAATATGGTGTATCTACTATGGTGTTAGGTATCAGAATATCATGAACATTTTGCATGCCAGCCATGAAATACAGGTCTAAGTGAATACTCGTAATTCGAATCTCCTTATGAAAGGTGAAGACCAATATCAAGTATTTGTGTTTTACATTTACTATACTTACTATTCATTCTGTAAAAGGCTGTTAGCAGCAACCTTGTCATTCAATGAGCACTAGATTATGTCAGCTGTCCAGATCGGGTTAACAATACAAAATATATCAAATAAAACACCTCACCCAACAGACCTGTCCAATACAAACAGAACTACATTGTTTATTCCTACATCTGCCATGTTAGGAATGGCATTTTTTATTTCCGTCTTAGGCAATTTCACAAGATAATCATTTTACTCAGAATTCCCAGTTGTATTAAAATATACATCTCCATGTGATTTGTTTAGGCTGCCATAGGCCATACATTTTACCTTATTTTTTTAAAGGCTTATATCTGGAGGGCTGATTTGTGGACGACATTGTTGTTTTTAGAGGTGTTGCATTGCTTTCTAAGCACACAGTCTCACAGCATTATTATGCTAACACATTATAGTATTCTGACCCCAATTATGGGTATTATGTGTGCACAATATTAAAGAAGGCTTTGGGGGGTGGTGCCTTCTTTTTGCTTGTCTAGGTGTCAAGATTGTACTGGAGGCAACAATTAACATGTAGCCTCTATGCAGTGCTCAGTGTTTGACATCCTTAACACATGCCTGGGCGTGTGCACGTGTGTGTCAGAACAAATGAAAAGTGCTAAAAATACTCTCCATTCTTTTTTCTAATCTAGATCATATTATACATTATAGAAACAAACACATTATGCAAATGGTTATTAAGATATGGTGCTGCTGTATTATTCCCATTGTTCTACCAACACATCCATTACCCTCTGGTCGTAATTACATTTCAGCTCCAGGCCTCATTAACGTCATCCAGAACAAATGGATGCAAAAATGAGACTTGCTGTCACCTAATAGACTACTTTTTATGTTGATTTGGGTGATGTTACAAAACATCGTTGTACCCTAAATCTTTCCTTTTGCACACTTATGGCGATATATTATGTTCCTTCAAATGACAGATGAGGTTTGGTCTAGATTACTTGTAACACCCGTTGCATTGCATATTTTAGGGAAATCATTTCTGCAAAGTCATCATCCTGTCCCAACAACAATGAGATATGATTTCTTTGAATTTATGCTTTCTCTGTGCTGAAACAATAGTAAAATAGCATTTATGTTGCTTTATGAGCAACATTTATGATTTGCTGACAAACTTGGCTTAAACAAGGTAGTATTATTTGACATCATGCCAAAGAAGCCTATAGCCTTAGGCCTAAGCTAGTCAAATGTAAGCAATACATTTGATTGTTATACTTAATTGATCCAGTGATGCTGGATTTTACTTGCTTGTTTTGTTTTGTTTTGTTATATATTTTGGGAGGAATCGTATTATCCAACACTAAAAAACCTGTCTTGGAGTCACATGCCAAAGTTCAGAACTAATCAATTGACTAGTGGTTTGACAAAGGGCAGAAAGATGCCCAAAGTCAATGTAGAGCAGTACCAACTGGAAGGTCCCAGCTTGTACATTCTGTATCCTGTATCCTTGTAGTGAGAAAGCAACCCCCTTGGGCCCATAGCATTGGCTGACCTCTACAACCCCAATCACAGGATAACACAAGAGCTAACCATCACAGCAATCAAAAAGTGCAACACAATCAAAGAAATGTTAGGTTTATGTGAAGTCTTTTATTTTTCATTGAACATTGGAGTGTTGACTAAACTGGATTAGATTCGCAGGGGTGGGGGTGGGGGGGTTAACACGTTGGGACATCCCCAAGAAATCGTCCACAATCTGTATTACTGCTTTGACACATGGAACATTTGCAACTCCGTGCTACAGGGTAGGTGACTCCATCTAGACAGCCTTCGAAATGCTTCTCTTCATAGAACCAATCACCGCTACAGGTCCTCTGTAGGGGCCTGTCACCTGGGTCAACTGGATCCTGTCATTGAAAGAAGCTGATTAGATGATGTCATGTTCTTTGGTTTAAAATGTTCAACTTGAATAATTTTGTGCCAGCACATATTTCTGTAGATTACCTTGCAAAAGATTTTGTTATGTGTTCATGTGCGATTTAAGCTTACAAGACAATGCCAAGTTATAAATAGTAGCCATCGTGTTATGCTTACTTTTTGGGGGCACCAGCCTTCGCACGTAGTAGTGTTGAAGGACTCAGTTTTGACACAGCTCTTCACCTGTATGGTAGTCTGGGTTGGGTGACAGGTAACTCTGCAGCCCTGACCTATCCTTGTCATTGCCAGCATTGCTGCCATGACAACCAGCTGCATCCTTGGCACGCTGCAATACGGAAGCCGACCACAAGGGAGAGATCAGCCTGCATAGCACATACCACATCAGAAGAGAAATGAATTGCCTCTGGCACTGAATCCAATAAACTGATTGAACTATGCAGTGTTAAGCCATTCATTAACAAGCTTTTTCCAGCAGTTTGCAGATCTAAAATGTTTCTAATGAGCTGGCAAAGTGCAGGCAGAATTCTGTTGTTACTTTTACTATTTTCTGTCCTATTTTGAACATTTCTTCATTCAGCATCCCCAGACCTAATTTACAAATTGTACAAATTCTCCCATCAGATGATAAAATGAAGGCTTTAAAAATCCCTTGTAACACTTTGAATTATAATAAATAAGAAATATTTTGTATCCTTTTTCTAACTCTATCAAAAATGCAAATACATGATAAGAATTTGTACATTTAAAATATTCTACACATATACACATCTAGTGCATACAATAATTGAATCTTTAATCCAAAGTATTTAAATGGCTCAATGGGCCTGTGCCATCACTTTCTGCACCTATGCAAATGGTCTACAATGGTCTATAATACTCTTGTAAGCCCATTTCAATAGGAATTTCTAATTGCACAACCAAAACAGACAGTTTTTAGATCATCTCTTTGCCTATTTGTTCACCAATCCCATTGCCAGACTTACCTCAAAGAGCTCTTGTGTATTGTGAGGTTCCCCAGACAGCTTGTCATCTCAAAATCATCATTGACTCTCTAGAACTTAAATAGAGTTGCCTGAAAATGTACTAATCCCTGCAGCCTTGACTACAGGTATCAGAGATCCACAGATAACTCCTTTTTTGTATGCAACAATGTCCTCCAGAGATGGAAAAAGACCTGTGGCTCAAGGTCTCACCTCCTACACACTACAAGTCAGTATTTAAAGTCTGGCAGTGAAAGGCTTAGAAGAAGCAGACATCAGCCCACACAATGACATGGAAAACTCAAATGTGCTCTCACACAGCGTGGTTTATATCAGTGCAGCTGCAGACAAACACCATATCCAATTGTTTTAAGTAAGCATCCAGGCCATTGGGGATTTAAACTGCTTAATTTGTCTTATGTTCTGCTATCACATAAGAATTGCTTTAATTCAATGAAAATGTTTTTTTAGGGGGTACAGACATTGTTTGATGTTCATTGTCCTCCTTTTGTTTAATTTTCTGTCATGTGTATAACCAAAGAGCTAAATGTGTGAATATGCGTGGACTTGAACAATACAAAAACTAGATACTACTAACAAATCACATGTTGAAGTATTGTCAATATCTGCTGAAATAAAGGAGATGTTATGGAGCAATAACCAGATCTGTCGATTACAGCTGCAAAAACAGTATAGCCCCAAATACATGAACATGGTTCTCCCTGGAGTATTCTGTGTAATTTTGTATATGCTTGATTCCATGCCGTGTGTAACATGCCTTTTCATGAATACAGCTCTACTGTTCCTCGAATTGATTCATAAAATCCTGTCGAGTGGCATGGAGGAGCAGATCGTCAGAGACACCGTGTGGTACACTCCCTTGCATCTCTCTAGTACAGACCGAGCGGAGCAGCTGGCGAGCAACTTGCTATTGTGTCATATTTGGTGCTGCACCGCAGGCTCGGATGTCTGCAGTGAGAGGAGAATAACTTCTTTAGGCACCCACACCGCGGTTCATCTGAATGCTGCTGTGCGCTCTGCCTGCCCTTGTGTCCACAGGGGAGAGCTCTTCCCTTTGCATCCCAGCGGACCGCCACAACTGCCACAAGCCAGCAAAGGCTTTTTTTATTTGTTTTATTGTAGCATCCTTTTCTGCTGGATGTTTCATGCCTCTTGTTGCAACTAGTCATTGTTTCTATTTTTTGTTCATATTTATGAATAGTTCACATTTTACCAAAAGTATACATTTATATTGATTAGAATATCTCAAACGTCTCTTTTTGTCAGATAACAAATAATTATATATTTTTTTTGTTTAAATATGTGTTTCTACCACAGAATAGATACATAATGATGTACTCCACCATCACTGATCTCCATGTTCTGTATGGATATGGAAATAACACAAATGAATGCTTGACGTGTACGTTGAACTGATATAGGTAGAAGGGTTCAATTTTCGATTTCATCATCCAAATGTTCTACTTTTCTTCATATAATCAGTATTTGTTGTTAACGTTGGACTGAACACAACCAATCTTGTTGTTCTCAGCCAGAACGAGAGAGAACCCAATATCCTTGGCACTAATCAGTGATGTAGAAGACACAGAAGGGTACGTTAGAAGTGGTAGATGATGGAAAAGTGCCTGCTACCTTATAGGACTACTATATTGTAAAGTGTGTGTTGGGGGAGGATATCAATTAAAACAAGATGAGCACAAAATGAAGAGCGGCCTTAAGCTGTTCACCTCGACAGCATCCCTCATTTATGTCCGGAGAGGTTCAGGATCTTTATCAGTTATTGTTGTTTTTTTAATGTTTTTTCCCTTGCCATTGAGTTTCTAAACCCTGGTCTGAGTTCCACTTTATTAGAACATGAGGAACATTTACATCTGCATTGAAGTGGGAGATGTACAGTCTGGGGTTGACCCTTCATGATTTGCTCATCTACTTATCTCAGAAATCCGTAATCATGGTTCGTGCTGCCTTTTCCTAGGTCCAAGCCATGAGTTAGTCACCAGCTCTACAGAGAATTCCATGAAGACGACCTCCTATGGAGTGAGTCAAGATTAATTCAAGATTAATGGAATATGCTAAATGGAGTTGATTTTTCTCATTACCCAAGACCGAGAGACAGTATAAACACGCCTCCAGTAAAAGATCAGAGTGCAGGTAAACTTGTGTGATGACTCCAAGTAAAGCTGTCTTTGCTCTGTCTCTGTACTCCATCACTTTACTCTATAGCTTTCTCTATTATGTCCTCACAACTCCCCCTGGTGCTGACGAAGTCGCTTGAAGCGCACAAAGTGGGCTAATCAACTGAGATGTGGGCGTGTGTGTGTGTGTGTGTGTGTGTGTGTGTGTGTGTGTGTGTGTGTGCGTGCATGCATGCGTGTGTGTATTCATTACCTCACATAAGCAATGCTGATCCCAAACAAATAAACAACATGCACTCGATTTTAGTTGTTTGTGCTCTTTGCCTATAGTTTCTGTATCTATGCAGCGTAATAACAGG
>OMKX01064664.1:0-13765 GCA_900302425.1 Brosme brosme
GGCATGATGGAAGCAACAAAAAAATCTAAAACAACAAATATATCTTCACGTGTGAGTGTCACTGACTGATCTGTACCGGAAACCCGATTTGTTAAACCTAACCCCATCCTCTTACCCTAACCTTAACCCCTAAAACTAACCACAACCATAACCCCTAAACCTAACCATAACCCTGCCTCAACCCCTAACCCTAACCCCTAAACCTAACCATAGCCCTACCTCAACCCCTAACCCTCCCTAAACCTAACCATAACCCTACCGTAACCCCTAAACCTAAACATAGCCCCTCAACCTAACCATAGCCCTACCTCGACCCCTAACCCTAACCTTAACCCCTAAACCTAACCTTAACCCCTAAACCTAACCATAACCCCTTAACCTAACCATAACCCTACCGTCACCCCTACCGAGTCATTTCTGGAGTACTACCAGCACAACATGTGGAGTTGTTACTAGAAGAAGCAGATGACGCTTTGCTAGTTTGTGGATGAATTATACACAATAAGTGGGAATAACGCCAAATACTTCAGTCTAATAAGTATGGTTGTCCTTCTCTGTTTCCTATGTGGTGAATGACATATGCCAGAAATGGAGTCTTTTAGCAGTATGTTACTTAGGCCGCTAATGTAAGGCCAAAGGTTGCTGTGTAGTCCTGCAATATGGAGGGTTTTGACTTACAAGGTCCATGCTATTACACAATATTGTATCCGAATGTCTCACGTTAAACGTACAAAAAAATATTCTTCATAGCATAGGTTTGCATATGTGAGGCACAATATTTTTTACAAACTTTCTTTTTTAATTTGGTCAGACCTTGCAACAAAACCCTTTGTTCAGGTTTGCAGATTCAACCAGTATAATCCAGTTCTTTAATGGCACACACAGCAACAATTCATTGCTAGAATTGACCACAAGTGTTAAGTAATCCATCAAGTCATTGCTATTACACAATGTTGTGCGTTGAGGAATGCAAGTCTCTTAAATATTACTTCATATTTGCTATGAGAGTACAAAAAAGCACTGGTTTCAGATTTTTTTTTGTATGTTAACTTAAGTTCAACATTACAGAATAAGTACAATATTACTAATAGCATATGAAAAATGTTCTTGGTATTACTTAAAAATTCCACAGAAAATGTCTGTGTTCCTTTCATTCAAAACACTTCTAGTACAGCTGTACCAATTCTAGTAGATTGAGTAATAAGGAGGTAACTTTAACTTGATCTTAAATCGACCAGTCAAATGTGTTAATGTGTTCATTTTTACAATTTTACATCAGATCATAAAAATCCCCAGATGACACTCAGTGGGTGACTGTCACCGACGCAGAACTGTACGCGTTCCGCTGCGGCCTCACTACGCAGGTGACGCAGACGCGCGTAACTAGGCTGTACGTAGCCTAGTTACTACGGCGCTTCGACGCAGAAGTATAAACTGGGCTTTACCTACGGCAGCTATTCGACGCAGATGTATAATTTGGCCTTAACGGTGATGACTTCACTTCGACCGAACTTCAAAAGCGTAACGTGTTCCCTCGACTCGGACAAGATAAGACTTGGTGAATGGAAAGACGAGAAAGACGAGCACATGGCCCATGGGCCACGGCAATGAGAAGAGAAGCGACGTATGCATGCATGCATGGTCTGCCCCAGTCGGAGGCTCTTCTACCCAATGAGAAGAGGGACATTTGTGGGGCCGTGTTACCAGCGTACCCAGTCTGATCTGGTTTTGAACCATTGCTACCGTGCGTGCCAAGCCAGAATCAACCGGATGGAGCAGTGTGCAAATGACAACGGGGCCCATGAAGGACATCAGGGGCCATGTCGTGGTCGTGCAAATTGGTATAAATACAGAAATCCTCATGAAAATTGCACCAAAGATGGCTGCTGAATTGACCATCAAACAGAGCGTGTGTGTGAGCGGCTGCAGGATTCCTGACGCTGTCTCTTTAAATTAAACCAGAAGCCATGGGGTCCTCGGCAGATAGGGTCTTCTGGTGGTCGACCACAACCAAGCATCAGAAGAAATGCTTTTTCTATCTTATCACTCTGTGGCAAATTATTGTATTAGTGTGTCACTGTTTAACAAAGAGCTGTTAACGACTCACTAGTGGAGCATCAATAAAACATTAATTTGGCACATTGTGCGAGCAAACTGAACTTTGATCGCTCGGCGGTTTTGGCCCCACGACCAACAAAAAACCCTCCGTTTCTATTCTCTTGATAACCCAGTGTGGCTATACATTAACCCGTAGGCCTTATGCATTGCTCTCATATCCATATATCGTCCTGTCAAGGCACTATCAAGTTATTTTGTGGAAAAGGTCCATCGGCCGGTGTGTTTAAGCCAGGGAAACAATGTTGCAATTGGCACCAGATCAGCCGAACTGGATAGCAAGCAATTGTTAAAGCCGACATACCCGTCGAATCTGAACCGAGTTAATTTAACATTTTAATGATGTCAAATAGCAAACCAGGAAAAAAAATAGCAATCAATTGAACCATGCATATTACACACGACATCTTTCGCCCAGCTGTGCGTCCGAATTCAACTAGTATCAGCAGCCTGCCACATCAACACATGCAGCTGGCTGTCGGTCCTCCTGCAATACACAGCTGGGGATGAACCTGGATGCAAGAAATACATAGGGTATTCGCTGTTCGTCTCTGCGTACTCCTTACATGTTAAATAAGAACAATTATGAAATGCATCACTTACTGCACTACGGAGTAATTGTACCTGCCACGGGTCCAGCAGCTTGTGAGCGGTGTCCCCTCCACGGAGCTAATTTACGTGCCGCGGCGTCAGCAGCACAGCATCAGGGCGAGGGACATGCGCGCCCCCCAGCGGCAGGAATGAGCCTTTACCAGAGGCCTGGATAATGTAATAATTGATCATTAGAAAAGTGCTAAACATTTATTTATCGACACATAAATATCTAGCACTTTTATAGATATTGATATGTAGATATATTTATAAATATATATATATATATATTATACATCTATATATAAATATATAGATATATTATCTGTTTAATATATATCGATATGTAATAGATTAAACCGACGAATTTTCATATATATAGATCTGTTAAATATAATAAATACATTTGATGATCAAATATATGATAGTTTCACATCATAAGTGGCTTTGAGCATTGTGAATGGACGAAATTCTTTGCATCCTAAATATATTGAAAATTCTGTGTTTTAGCGTAGCTCTCAAATAGGCTTATATTATACGGAAATGTTTTTAAATGTAAAAAACATGTATACAGTTTGTGAAAAAGCATTCTTTATCATAGTGAGGGCTGCAAAACAACTTTATTTTACATGAATATCATTGGTACAGATATTGCCTATAGAACTCATATCAACTAGGCTATATATTAACGCCAGTAAACACATGAAGCATAAATCAGCTCACATCATGACATAAGGGAATTTGGCATCAGTGCTGTGATCAGTCAAAGAAAGGAATGCAAAGATAAATAAATGTCCGACATCTAACTGTACCATCTCACATCGCGAAATAAATAATTGTGCGTCTTTGTTTAAAAAACAACAATAAAGATTTACATTAAATTGAGCATTACCTTTGAGGCCATGCCCCATGAAAGATGCTGTTTTATGTTAACTAGGCATCACATCATCATCATGAGCACATCAATATCCGAACACAAAGGGTAATTACACTTAGGCAATAGTCTTGGAATTAGATAATCTGCTTTAAATACATACTTCCTGACAAACCAGCAGGTGTGTTAAGTATTTATTTTTCACCGACTTTTCTAGCAATAAAAACATGCACAGAGAGGGCGAAGTTAAGAAGATGGTAGTGTTTATAGCTGATGCGATATATTCCGCTATTTTTTGTGATTATGGCACACAATATGTCGGTCTATAGGGTAATGAATAATCATTTCTCAAAACCTCTACATAGTACATAGTTGGCAGTCCTTATCTTAACTTCCACTGGCTGTTACAACACATATCAGGCGTCATTATCTTTACAGGAAGTAGTCCGGAGTACGGCGAGTGACGTGGGGCTCTCCTCTGCGCGGTGCCGGGTCAAACTGTAAACTGAAAACAGGACGATGCCACTCATAATCTCTCCCTCGGTTTTTCATCAAATCAGAGAACTCTTAAGGATTTTGAGCTTAAGGTTCAGCATAGCATAGTCATTAAACATGGCTTGATTAAAACGTACTATAAAACATTGCTTGGTTACTTACAAGGAGTACTTCAGAGTGTCGTCGAGTTCCATAATTGCAGCTTGGTTTCCACAGCGATAGCAGTAGTTTGGTGCGCTGAAGATAGTCACAACGTTGCGATCGTGGCACCAATTATAACCCTATTTTAAGAGAAAGGAGGCTTCCTATCAAAGTGCACCCCACCACATGTATATACTTGTTTCTTTAGAACTACAACACAGCATTTATAGCAACCACTTGGCCCCTTAATGTTGGAGAACATTAATGGAAGCACGTACCTCCATTACCAGCTGGTGGGCTCTCGAGACCAGGGTTAGGCCATTCGCATGGTTAAAGGTCTCCGATATGTCTTGGCCAAAGGTATACCCGGCCCCTCTGGGAGAAATGCCCCAGCCACCGCGGTCATCCGGATCCGACCACAGCAGGTCACACATTGGACCCTGGAGAAATGGGGAGTAATCAGCCTCGACCAAATAACAAGCATATTGATGATATTCAAGTGTGTTTTACCAATACTGACAGGGAAACATTTGCAAAATGAGTTTTTTTCAACTGATTAAATTTATAACAATATGTGAGAAATATGATATCTGTTTGAGGCATGTACTTCGTGAGGAACTTCCTGCAAGCGATCCAGCGCTCGGATGTGGTCCAGTGTGTCTATTGAGGGAGACAGCCCTCCATGGAGACAGAAAATCTGCAGAGGATGACATGATTTAGAGGGGGTTGATCCTCATTCGGGACTAGAATATGTAGCATTAGCCATGGTGGAGAAGACAACTTTTACCTGGTTATCGACCAATGCAGTGAGGGGCAGATAATCAAAGAGGTCTGTGAAGTACTTCCAAACGTTAGCGTTTCCATATTTCCTTAAGCACTCGTCGTAAAAGCCGTACACTTGTGTGATCTGTCTGCTCTCGTGGTTCCCTCGGAGGATGGTGATTCGCTCACGGTACCTGACCTGCAAATATAACATGGATTTTAAATATCAAAACAAGGCATTAGTTCCGCATCTTTGGGCCATCTAGAGTAGTAGCTGCAGCTTATAACAACGTTAAAACATTGTTCATATTGTTATATTGGCCTCTATTAAGCCACACTTTCACCTTCAGTGAAGCCCACTCATTCTGACAAATGTTCGGCTGATCTGACATCATTGAATTATATTATTGACTATAACTCAAGTCCAATTTCCTGTATTTTAAAACAAAGATCTCATTGCCAATAAGATGTTGACACGATGATACACTCTTTTTGAGCAGTTCATTCTTTACCTTCAGGGAGACCAGGAGTGAGACAGTTTCAACGGAATAGTAGCCACGGTCCACATAGTCTCCCATGAAGAGGTAGTTGGTGTCTGGAGACTTGCCTCCGATCTTGAATAGCTCCATCAAGTCATGGAATTGACCGTGAACGTCCCCACACACTGTAACTGGACATCTCACCTCCTGGACGTTGGACTCCTTCGTCAGGATCTCCTTAGCCTTAAAGGGAGAACCAAGGGGACACATACTAGGGTTTAGAGCTAGTAATGGCGCTGCCCTTTGCTTTTTAAATTAGGAGAGGGGAGACCCAAACCTGAGGAATATAAAGGGATGTGGATGAACTTCAGTGCTGTAGCTTGCACTAGGAGATGGTTTGTTGTAACAACAACATTCCCTCTAAAACTGCCATTTATAATATATATGGGCTAATTGGATGCAAAAACATCACTGAAGGCCATCATTGGGCACAGGG
This sequence comes from Brosme brosme, assembly GCA_900302425.1. Taxonomy (NCBI): domain Eukaryota; kingdom Metazoa; phylum Chordata; class Actinopteri; order Gadiformes; family Lotidae; genus Brosme; species Brosme brosme. The sequence continues at coordinate 5,954 of OMKX01064664.1, forward strand.
CGTAAATAAAACGTGGGCGTAGCTAAACAGTTAGTTCACCTTCATCACCTCTTCAACACTGAGGCTAAAATATGTGCGTCAAAGGCACAAATAAACCCAAGTAACATCTATTGAGATGACCCATACATTTTATTAATATGCACGCAATCATCAACTGTTGACTGACTGGCAGGGTGTTAACATAGACCAATAACATAGCTGACGTCTGTTGACCATAAAATAAAATAACACACCTTTTCGCAAAGGAATTTGACTTGGTTTTCCGATAACTGTTTGCACTCGTTGAGCCGCTCAATCCATCCATCCAACTCCTTGGTGAATGACTTGTCGTCCATCTCAGGATTTTTTATCAGCTAGCAAGCAAGCTAAAAGGAGAGCCCTTGGCTTACAATATATGGATGTATATATATATACATATATATAAAAATATGTATAAATACACGATGCTTAGATCTGATCATCCGCTGCCACCGAATCTGTTCTCAAAAATGAATGCGTCAGCTGCAGCTGGACTGACTGCGTCCCCGACCGAGCCCAGATTCCGATTTATATAACTTAAAACATTTTTTTCCTCTTAATTAGTATCCCTCCGGTGCACCGTAGTGAACTAATATTCAGTAAACAAAACAAAACAAAATCAAATTCATCGACCTGTTCCTGCCGTTTCTCCCATGGTTTCTCTGCCCCTCAAAAACTGTTGACGTCACCAAATGGGCCTCTCCATCATCATCTCCCATCATCCTGTCCGAGTGGGTAAATAAATATAATGCAGCTGTTTCACTTTTAAAGTCGTATGATATTTCATTTGGTAATCAGCTTTTTTAATTTTATAAGCAAGGACTGTACTCGCAAATAGTCCCTGCCTGCGCGAATGTACAAGTTTAAAAAACGACATTACCCACACGCCAATAACTGGGTACTCATTAGTCGCGCATGCGCATAAAGATATACCCTCGACAGCTGTAGGAGAAAATGGCTGCACTCATGTTAGGACAGCAGGTAAGATATTCAATGCTTTTTAGGATTTTACGATAATGGACGCTTCATATTTAATATTTGAACTTATGGAAACATTAATAAGTAATTCATCTGTGCAGGACTGGGTCACAGCACTCGTTGTTTATTAAAATGACCACGAGACCTTGAGTTGAATAGCATTGTTGCTAACCAGCAAGCTACGTTCAAAGCTACTGATCTGTCACGTTCTGACCCGCAGTTTCTTAAAGTTCCCTTTAATCTCCTCAGGCCCGCCAGTTCAGCACGTCTGTGGTCAGGCCTATTTCAAAATTGGTGAAGGTGAGTTGGTAACCTTAACTGGATTTTCGACGTATCGGATTGATTGATCGCGACATACATTTGCTAACTACTGTAGTCCATCATGAAAATAATTTCTCCATCCTGCAATCGTTTCTCAACCCCCTCCCCAAATGAAGGCGCCTATCCAGGTTTATGGAGTCGAGGGTCGCTATGCCACCGCTCTGTTCTCAGCGGCCAGCAAGCAGAACAAGTTGGACCAAGTTGAACAGGAACTAGGCAAAGTGTCTGTAAGTTGTAGCAGTGACCATTTAAAAACTATCCCACGGGGTACACCATTTTAAAGAAACAAACAAATACAATTGTCTGTCTATTCTGTTTTCTATATCTTGGCCAACATGGTCTGAACGTTGACCTTTCCTGTCCTCAGACCATGATCAAGGATCCAAGGGTGTCCAGCATTATCATGAATCCTCACGTGAAGCGCATGCTAAAGCAGAAGGCCGTCACTGATGTTCTCACCAAGGCTAAGATGTCTCCCATCACCATCAACCTCATCAGTGAGTGCATTAATGGCAGCTTAAGCTAAATTACTCCCATCTCCTCGAACTGGGTCAACAAATCAAGAAACGGAACACCTAAGCTGTTATTCCAAACACTTACATTATTATTGCACTACAACATTTTTCTTTCTCAATCTGCAATTCTCCATTCAATTAAATTTTATTTGTATAGCCCTTAATCACAGGTGCAGTCTCAAAGGGCTTAACAGGCCATATATTTATGACACCCCCCTGACCCTAGCCCCCCAGAGGGCAAGAAAAAACTCCCTTAATTATCAAGGAAGAAATCTTGAGAAGGAACGCAGACCTGGCTGGACACCTTTGCACCTTCGTCTGACTATTGTTTCACTTTAGGCCAGTGTTGCAGTCGCCCTTCTGGGCGTCTCAATGTACACACCCTGATCTGGCATTGTAATAGTTAATGAAAGAATGCTAATGTGTCAGTCCAAAACTAGTATCTTGCATCTTTTGTTTCATGATTATCGGAGAGGATTGAGCTAAAAGTAATTACCCAAACCAGTTTGTCCTTCCAAGTTGCTTCATGCTTATTATTAAGAATTAGTATTGTAGTGACCTCACCTCCTACTGTCATCGTCAGTCAGTATTGAGTAGATGATATATGTTTAAGATCAATTGTTAACTTAAGTAGAAATACCTGAGCATTATATTTATATACACTCTATTATGGATTTGATTTGTGCAACGAGCTGTTCATACTGACACCCTCACATTCCAGTAACCAGGAACCACCAGAGTGTTAACACATGCTGGGATGTTAATCGAATGTATGACCTGGGTCACGGTCTTAATTAACCCTGAAAGGGCATTTCGACCGCTATTTAACGGTGACTAGAGTTCATAGTGGATACAGAGGTACCATTTCAAAATGTCAAAGCTGGCTTATTAACATCAGAGCAGTTTGCTTTCGGTAAGAAATCTCAATATTAGTGGCTAAAGCTTTCCACATAGTGTGACAATTTGTAGGTACGGTCAATATACCACTTAACGCAATAAGACACTTTTAGATCGGCGTGCAATGTTGTATGTAGAAACATGTTCATTAAAGTAAAGTCCTGGAACACTAGGACACCAGACCATGCTATCTCTGGGGGCTTACCTGATGCTTGGATGAGATGATGTGCATTTGGTCATCGGCTTCTGTGTGCACTGATGTGATGATGATATAACTATTGTTTTTTCCCTGCAGACCGTAGAATTGTTTCTTACGTCATGTCCTTTTTTTAGCTTATGTTCCAAAAGTAAGGAGGCTCACTGCCAGAGGGAAGTACAGCCAGACTCTGTGGGAAAGAGGCTCATGACAATTTTAAGATGTCTTCTGTAATTTAAGTTTAACTTAAAATGAACTTCAACTGTAATGTACATAACATTTGATCAATCCCAAAACTGAGGTTCCTGTGTTACAGCCGCAAGGAAAAGAAGATAAGTATAAGAATACACGTTAAATAACTACAATATATTTATACCTAATATACACAAAACATCTAATGGAGTAAATTAAGGTAATAACAGGTCCTCAGATTTACACAAAGCCACACATTCATCAAGACACGTCTCGATGAATCTAAATTAGCTGATTGTAATATAGACCTTAAGGCAACTGAAATATGAAATGCTTGTAAGAGCACGTATGATTTGATACCAACGACTATTAACAGGAAGTCAATAGTAAATACTTAGAAAAGTGATTGGTCATCCTCTCAGGAAGCTGGCTACAGCCAGCCTCAAAGACCCTTTGGCACCTGGCATGAGCATCGAGTTGGTGACCTCATCACAAGTGGACAGGTCCAAGTACAGGGGCGAATGCACCCAAGACGTGTTGGTGACCTCATCACAAGTGGACAGTACAGGGGGGCGAATGCACCCAAGACGTGTTGGTGACCTCATCACAAGTGGACAGTACAGGGGGGGGGAATGCACCCAAGACGTGTTGGTGACACCATCACAAGGGGACAGCACAGGGGGGGACGCATTGAGTACGCATCGAGATCTGATCGTTCAGACCCCATTCTGGGCGGCTTTTGGCCACATTTGTTTTTGGACGGCGACTCCACTGTGAGCAGAATACGTGCTGATTCACTCTCCAAAGGCCTCATATTAAAGTCAAAATAGAGATAAAGTACAAGTGTGTCTAACAGCTTGTGCGATTTGACTTGCCGAGGAATAGACTCTGTACACTTGAGGTCTTCTTTATGGCAGAGCAGGCAGAGAGGAAGATGTGTTTATTTGCATATAAAGCGGGAAGTGAGATCAGATCACAGGTGGTGTCTCGGGGGATGCGTTCCAGAGCCAGGTGTGAGCTGACGTCGGTGGGGGGTCCACTTGGGGTCGGATCCCAGACGCGTGTTCATGCCAGGTGTGGACCGGGACCAAAGAAAGAAGGTTCACGCATGTTAGCCTTATTTAAGCAAATGATATGCAGAGAAGCTGTTAGTGCACAACTCTTATCCACATCTACATCAAAATGACAAACTTAATACAATTCTGTTCACTTTCATTCATTAATTGACGTTTTACCAAAATGAAAAGAAAATGGTTGTAAATCATCCAGTTGGATTAGAAAGTAAATACGATGCTCAGTGTGAATGGGCCCACAATCGTCAGCATCACAAGCTTCTCTGTACAAAACAATACACTATTACGGTTTCATTCATAACCATATATTACGATAATAGTTTAGGCTGGTACATCCACTATTTATTGAGTTTGAAAAATGTGATGGCCAATAACATAAAATAATTTACCACTAGTGGGAAGCAATTCCTAGTATCACATTATTCCAAATAATGTAAGGACTCAAGTCATAAGTGAAAATATTTCCATTTGATTTGAAATTCCTGAAAGACTTAAACATACTTCCACAAATGTTACAAGCATATACTGTGCTTATACATATAGATATTTCATAATGTACAATATAGCTATTATATATATATATATTTTTTTTTTGGGACTTTTAAATAAATACTTATTGTATCTGCAATGCCAGATACTGTCCCCAGTTTAACCTTTTCCTTCATCCATCTCCAGACAGGAATTGAAACGTATACTTCCGAACACTGTTGTATTAAACCGACTATCATTGGGAGTCTTATTCCCTTACTAGACAAAGCATGATTCACCAGTACCATGCACCATGTCCAAAGAGGTAGACTATAGCCTGTAGCCAACACGATGCCTATAGCCAACATGTATACTGTGCATTCTGGAAGTATTCAGAGCCAGTAAAACATGACCCTCTCATCATTCCACATGTTCCTCCCACAATGAGCGGAATGAAAAGGGAGAACATGTTGCTGTGCTTCTTAAGCATTCAATACTGAGAGCACATTTATGTAAACCTCCATGCCTTTACTTGAAGCGCCTTTCTGCAGTAACCTGAGCCACCAGTCTTCTTGAGGACATGACCACCAATATATCTGGGGAAGGCCTTCCATTCTTCTCTCCTTCCATTGTCCCCCAAGTCAGGTTGGGAGGAGCTTCACAGCTAATCCTTCAGAGGTGTCGGCTTCGAGCTGAGCCCCACGGATATTCAGAGACATGAAGCCACTCCTGCCTACTGCTTCCTTGGCTGTGTGCCTATCGTTCCACAGGGTCTGGTTCTAGGAGAGCCGTTTCCCCATCTGAGGTCCTGATCACTTTGGATTGGGTTTCCCCCAAAGATCTCTCTGCTATTTGTTCTGTTTACCTTTCACTCGAATCCTGACTCGTCCTTCAGAACCTGCAAATAAAGCAACTCCCCGCAGCATGACTGGCATCACCGCTTCACCTCATGGATGCTTCATGACGAGGTGGTGAGTGAAGACCATGCTGAAAGAAACATCCTGAAGAAACCACCCCTCAATCTGGGTTCTTGGTCGTCTCTAAGACGGAGGCCCTTCTCCACAGTGATGCCCAAGTCAGTCTGCCAGCCCCAGGGATGTTCTTGGGGGTTCCGACTTCTTCCATTTTTGGATGCTACTCTGGTCTTTTGAACCCACCAAAGAAGATTAATGTTCCCCAGACAACTCATCACATCAACTGAAAAGGACCACAAGCGAATCCAGTTCCTCGAAACATCTAAAGAATGAGAAATGGAAGATTGGTCTGAATACTTCCCTAATGCACTAAAAACATCAGTACGTGTTGACAATATCATCGTGATACATCTGATACACTTTATTACATTTAATTTGAAAGAAAAGCCGTTTGTGCTGCAAATGAAACATGGAATTTCAGATCAAATGTTGTGATTCTAAAACACCAAACCTGAATAAACCTTAGTTAAGTATTCATAATATAACGGTAGTGTGACCATATGGAAATAAACACACAAACCTTGAATGCGTTTTTAGATTTGTCATGAGCCTCCAAAGTGCTTTGGTTGCTGGGTTATAGTGCATAGAGGTTGCCGTTTAGAGTAGTGAACAGCTGCAAGATGCCTGGTGAAGGGTTAGATGGCCACCATTAGATGAGCTATTAACTGTATACTGCTAACAAATCATCTTGTTGCAATGGTTTTACACTGTCAATTTATTATGCAGATTATTTCGCCTATTAAAACTGTTTTATCTGTCTGTCACTTACAATATTAACCCTATGATATCATACAGTCTGTTTTGACATCTGATCTTTTGTCACCTTTCTTTCCTGAAAGTGACAATAAGTACGAAATAAATTCTGTACTGTTAACGGAACAGAACCCTACGTTTTAATGTTTTGCAGCCATTGAATTGGAAATGACTTGGTTTTGTCAAGTAATCCTTGAAAGGGGGAGAATAGACATGCTGAGTCTGCCCCGTTCCCTGGGATAGCTGCACTGTTGTCTCAGTGTTCTCACTATCGCTTCCTACCTCCACTCGGGCAAACTGTTGAGGTATTTCTTGCGGTGATTGGTTTTAATGCTAGGACTTTATGAATCAGAACGTTAAATTGAATATGTACGTTTTTAGACATGCATGCTTTGCTATTCATAATTGTTTCTGTATTGAGTTTGTTTCTTTTTTGATTTGTTATTTGAACTAACCGTAGGATCCCTTTGTGAGGACAGGTTATTCATGTGAGTCCCAACATGTAGCATGATAACAGGGTGCTCTGGGAGTTAAGAGGATAGCAAGAGGAGGACAGTGTGTTTTAGGAACCTAAAGCAAAGCATACAGGCATACAAAGAATTAACGCTTCCTTTGAACTCATCCTGCCAAAAGGGGGGAGGGACACCTTGTACCACTGGTGTCGCTTGGTAGTTGGTCTCACTTTTGACGATTATTAATGAACTTCTGCTAATTATCATGTAGTAAGATATAATAGATCTGTTTATTTGATCTATGCTAGTCTTAAAGCTGAATTTAAAACTCATGTAGGTTCCCCTCACGCGAAATGAATCTGAGAAATGATCTTGAAAAGCATTAAAAGAGATTAGTCAGCTTAACTGAGCAGCTGCAGCCAGCAAGCTGAGTCTTAACCCAAATAAGACTAATTGTAATTTGGTTATTCTAGATTAAATTCTAGATTATTCTGGTTTTCTACAATTATAGCCAAAATGTGTGTGTGTGTGTGTGTGTACATACATACATACATACATAAACACATACATACATGCACACACACACACACACACACACACACACACACACACACACACACACACACACACACACACACACACTACACTACACTACAGGTGAAAATTAGCCTGCATGGCTAAATCTGGCACATTTACATGTTGAACTTTGGTGCTCATGTTATTAATGTGCGCTGTCCCTTCTAAATAAATAAATCTAAAAAAATCTAAAAAACACACACACACACACATACACATACATACACATACACATACACATACACACACACACACACACACACATACATACACATATACACACACATATACATGCACACACACACACACTATCACACACACACACACACACACACACACACACACACACACATACGCGCGCACACAGACACACACCCCCACACACCCAGACACACACCT
>OMKX01064664.1:13785-25070 GCA_900302425.1 Brosme brosme
CAAATAAGACTAATTGTAATTTGGTTATTCTAGATTAAATTCTAGATTATTCTGGTTTTCTACAATTATAGCCAAAATGTGTGTGTGTGTGTGTACATACATACATACATACATAAACACATACATACATGACACACACACACACACACACACACACACACACACTACAGGTGAAAATTAGCCTGCATGGCTAAATCTGGCACATTTACATGTTGAACTTTGGTGCTCATGTTATTAATGTGCGCTGTCCCTTCTAAATAAATAAATCTAAAAAAATCTAAAAAACACACACACACACATACACTACACACACACACACATACATACATACATACATACATACATACACACACTAGATTTGACCTTTAGATGAGATGGTACATGGTGTAAACACCTTGTATCGGCTGCTGCTGAAGCCACAAACGGCGCAGCAACATGAACAGCCCAGTTTCAGTACCTTACCTTGGGATTATTTTGGGTACAGTTGCCTATTGCAAGCATTTTATCGCCAATCTTTGATCCGAACTGGACTTGGCATTAATCATGGACAGAACCGTAGAACTGTAGCGGAAAGCTTCTTTACTGCTAAATTATCATCATACTTTTTAGCCCAGAAATAAGGAATGACCCTAAACTGAGTGAGTGCAGGTGAGAAAATAACCCCTCCTTTAAGTGAGACCATTCCACCAACCACCTCCAGATGAACCTGGAAAACACGGGGCTTGGGAAGCGTTAATTTGAAGGGGACAGGCATCTATACAGGTTGATGTGTTTTCATTTTTATTTCAAATTCTACAGAAAATGTTTGTCATGTGCACTATTTCCTGAACTTTATTTACACACCTGTTAAGCAGGAGAGCAGGAACAGTTAATTATTAGATTTTGGTTTATATATGAATAAGCAAACAATGGCCTTGTAGTGAATCTAAATGTAGTAGCAGAGTATGAAAGGCAATGTCACTTGGTTCAACATACTTCCTATTAGAACTCTTCCTTTTGCTGGGTACTACTATTATATTATTTATTATATTGTAATATTATGGACAATATGTAATAAGGACATACATTGTTCTTAGAGGAGACATTTTGAATAGTGCATTACTACCTACATGAGGACTAGCAGGAGGTATATTACGTATTCTACCCCTGTTCCACTCGGAACAGAAAGCCTGTAGACTCCGGCTCAGAAGCACCACATTATTTCCACAAAGACTCACTTCTCTTCTTGAGAACTCTGCAACTATTGCACCAGTATCCTGTGACCTTTAGCTTCCAAACAATCGCAGTAGTGTATCTAAACTTGGCAAGTGGATATATTTACTGTTACGCATCTAAATTGTTTAGCTTAATACCATCCACTGAGCCGTCTTGTATTGTTTTAGAAGCTTGTATGCCATTTATAAGAAACCACTGCTTCCCATTTTCCCAAATCTATATCCTTAAGTATATAATTAGTTAATATATAGGTATCTTCAACCAATGACATTGTTTCCATCACTAATATGAACCCAAAGATTGTTTTGAAATCACTACATTGTTTGCTTGTTCATAAACCCACACACAGATCACCAGATACCTGCTGCAACTGGATATGATGAAGGACCCTGTTGGCAGACTACTGCCAAGTGACCCACTGTCACCGAGTGGCTGAGGCCTCTGTTGATCTAAGGCTGATGAAGTTATTGATAGACATATAAAGATAGAAGTGGATCAAGCTTCCTGGGGGCTTAAGTGTTCCAGACTTGGAGAGCTTGAATTCTTTCGTCCTTCCTCCTTCTAAACTTCATTCTTGCGATTCGACCACTTGACGCTAATGGAATCCGAAAAGGATGCCGTTGACAACACGCAAGACTTTTCTCCTTAATGGACCCAAGGCATCTGGACCCTGAAGTACATGTTTGAGAAATGAAGAAGAAACAACCGCCTTCGCCATTGACCATGCCATCCTTGACGTCCCATTTCCTGTTTTTATTTATTTTTACCTATTATTAATAAGAACAAAGAAAAGTTTACTCATCCTTCTGGATTATACCAAGAGTTTATGTCTCCAATGAAGACAACGATCACATCACTTCTTCTCTTCTTGATGACCAGTATGACCAGTATGACCTCAACAAGCTGAAGATGCAGCGGATAGCGTGCTAAATATGAACACTAGGGTGTATCATCAGCTGATCAACTAGAGTGTCTCAGTCCTTCATTGAAATTGTATTGTTATTCATCTTAATCATATCCTTTTACAGCAGATATTGTTTCCCTTATTCAAGCCATTTTTAATTAGGATTTTTAGCTGTGTTATGGAATATGAATATGATCCAAAAAGGATCATACGTCATCAATCATGAAGATGACGAGGATAGCACAGTGCAGGCAATTTGTATACGTGTGTGTGCCTGTGTGTGTGTATGTATGGACAATGTCTGTCAGTGTGTACTCTGAGTCTGGGTGTGTGCATGAGTGCGTGGTGATTGGTTGTCCACAAGCGGTTTCCAGGGGCATTCTGACACATGCCCTTCCTGTCGTACAGTCTGAGGAACGCCAGTGGGCTGACCGCTGCCGACCTGGCCCACGCCCAGGGTTTCCGGGAGTGCGCTGAGGTCCTCTTCAATGCCCAGAACCTCCAGCGGAACCTGGCTCCGTCCCAGAGCCCGCTCTCAGGGTTCTGCCTAAACGGGTCCGCCCAGAACGGGGACCATTCCCACCCAGCCCTCCAGGGGCGGAGCTTCCTGACTGGAGCCCCTAACAGGAAGCGCTCGTTTGACGGCATGGAGGCCAATCTGTTTAAAAAGCCAAGAACAAACGGTACGTTTCTGCACACGTCGTTCCGGGTCTGGAGCACTAGACCAGGGAAATGTTCGCATGTCAACACTGTTTTGCTGACAGTTATGGACACAAATGTTCAATAGGTTAAAGAATTTCAATTATCCATTCTGTGAAGTTATTTGGAGCTCAACGTTTTTTAATTAGAAAAACCTATTGATAATAATATAATAAATATTGCATGAAACCTTTTAAAATAGACATTTGCGCGGGTTACAATATTTGGGCCGTTTGTTGCCGTGTGGTCGATATCAACATTGACGCGTGCTCCTCGATTAAACCCACCCAGGCTTCGGTGTCCCCCCAGGACTGCTGAACGGAAACGGGCCGCAGGGCGGGGCTGGAGAGGTCCACATGGAGAGCATGCTGGAGGAAGCCACCACAACCTCAGGTGGGCCGGGCCCCTTTACGTTTGGGCAGAGGGAGTTTGCTCCGGCACAAGGGATGGACCAGAGTGAGGAACCGGCCAGGGCGGACAGCTGTGGCCCCGCCCCGCCTAAAGAGCTGGAGATCATCACTGTGGCCTCCATGCAGACCCCGTGCCGCTGCACCAACTCCTATGCGTACCTTTAGAGAGGCTTGTGAGCCTGCTGTGTGCCTGGTCCCATCTGGCTATGGTCCACCGGTGTGTTTTGGTTACATATGGACCAGTGTTTGTTGTTTTGGCATAGAACTGTGTCACGTAATGGACTTTTCACATTTTCTTAAGATGGGTAATATATAATTCTCCTTAAAGGTGTTCCTCGTTTGTTAGGCGTATCTGTTGGTTTGACCGAAGTTTTTGTCAAGGCGAGTTATAAGATAAAAGAAATGATTGCACAGTTGACAGGAACATGATTACCAGTGATGAGCAGACCAGTTAAGGTTTCCGTTATGGATATAAATATAGGGCCCAAATTCATGTATCTACACATACAATTTAGTTTGAAAAGATCTCAAAAGGGAGAAATTGTGTGGTCGCTTGAGTAGGCATGTTCAGTGCCTTAGTCCTTTTGGTCTCACATCCATTCAGGGGACGTTTTCATTTTAGCTTGAGCCTGATTAAGCTGTTCCTTCTCGTTTGTTAAAGAAAAGTATCACTATAAGCCAAAGCATATACTTACAATGAATGTTATTATACGTGTAAGAGCTACACTGCAGCTTTCCTCAGTTTGGAGGTGTGTAAATGCAGACGCTTCAATGTGTATATCTGCTATAAAAATGATTACATTCTCCTGTCGACCTTCGACATGTTTGATAGATTTAACGGTGCAATTGTGACGCATATTATGTCATGAATGACAGGATAGTGAAGTTTAGCGAAACGATTCTGACTATCTCAATTATACTTTTACATTTTACAAGTATAAGCTTGGTAAATATGTTTTGCCTCATAGGGTTTCATTGCATAAACTAATCGAGGCGTTAACTTTGTTCAATAAATGTCCCAGGCAAATGAAGCTCATTCAGTATGGTTCTCCCGATATGTTTAACGCAAGAGGAATTCGGATTGTGTCGGGCCTTGTTCTGAAGCTCCGACAGACTTGGTTCACTTTGACCTAGTGCTCGCTTGACCTGATGGAGAAGCGCTGAATTGGGGTCCAACAGGCTGATCTTTGAGGCTACAGCTGTGGGGCTCCTTGGCTTTGAAGCATAAAATAATCGTGCAAAACAAAATCCGTCCCCTGGGAATACTCTTCTCCCACTACTCGAATGAACATGGGTTGAATTCATATGTTGTAACTGACTTGTACACTACTACGTTACGTGAATGTGCCTCGTATATTTTGATTTTGTCTCATCTCCAGTGGCAGGTGAAACACACTGTGGGGATTTTTCCTCAAATGGCCACAGCCAGCGAGAGCCCCCTAACGGGGGGGGACCCACACCCGACAACACCAGTTGCCACCATCTTGCCTACAGGGACATGCCTGAGGCGGTAACCAGTGCAGGCAGTCAACTGGAGCACCAGAAGTCTGTGAAAGCAGAGCAGTTTTATGACCACGCTTTCTTCAGCACAATGCTCCTTTACCATGGTTCTTAAATCCTAGAATCTGTCTGTTCATGGTAAGCTTGATGTTTGTCTCAAAGGCATTCACCTTACAGCCATCCAATGGTTCACTTCATTCGTTCAAAAAACATAAAAAATAAAAATACATGAAAGGGATGGCTTGTATTTACAGAATTTGCTGTTTTCAATGTATATACTTGTGATGTCTATGTATGTTAAGGTTTTCGTTATTAGAACAAATACAATTAGTTTAATGGTTATTATGTTGAGCTTCGTTTTTTTTTAAATACACTTTATTAACTTTTTTTTTGGGAACAAATACGCATCAATGTATTTAACCAATGCCTGTACTTGGATAATCCTGTTTAATTAAGGAGTTGTGTATTTTTCAGATTTCTTGATAAAAGTTTGATTGGATGAATACCATGATGCTCATTAATATACAAATAAAGGGTTTGTGGAACTAAACCTTCAATCTTTTGGGGAGACCAGTTTATTCTCAAATGTGTAATATTTATTTGATTCTCAAAGCGCAGATCGCTGATTTTGTCACCGATGTTAGTCAATATACATTTGAATTTAAAGACGTGAACAGTTGAATAATAGGTGACATTTTTGGTCACCTGTCGTCGCATCCGACCTCGATCACATCCTGCACTCACAAAATCCACGTTTAACCGCTCCTCCAAGTCAATGCCAATTTACACGTATAGGGGAAAACCACACAAATTCTTCCGACGAGTTGTACAGATTAATCGTAAAAGCTTTTTAAAAAACTCTTATTAGATATCGTCCCTTTTCTACAATGTATGTACAAAGTGCATATTCTCCACAGTTAATGTACACTTCAACTTCTGCCCCCCTCTGTGGTGAAGTGGTCTCGTCCGGTTCACCTAGTTCGGCCGGTCGGCCCTTCAGCGATCAGAGGGAACGACGCAAACAACCGGGCTGGATCGGGTTACGGCGACTGCAATGTTGTAAAAAAAAAAAAAAAAAGGATATATATAATCCAGTATTTGATTAAATAGAGCGTCCGTTGAACACGGCTATATAACAATGTCGACTCCAGCAAGAAGACGGCTCATGAGGGATTTTAAACGGTAAAAGGACTTAACGCTGACGGTGGTGTGATGTGTCAAAAACAGCTAGCGCTGCTAGGCTAACTCGAAGCTAACGCACTGGACCAGGAAACTTGTAACCAGTGTAAACATAACCGCCTTATTTCCTTCATCGATGACAAACCATGACAAATATCGAATGAAAACGTCGTGTGAATAATGTCCTACTTGTGTTTGCTGTAGACATTGCTCAGTGGTTAACACTCGCGTAACTAGTTAAAACTCGACGGTGAATGGTTCTGTTGGTGCTAACTAGCTAGCTGGTTGGTGTACAGACTGTATAAGGCATTTTAAAATGTGTTGACTCTGGTTGAAGCTGCAGGAATGTCCGTCTGTCGTGAAGTGATACAGTCGACGCCTAGTAAACACTGTGAAACTTGAAAAGGTTCTCTGTTTGGCCCATGGGTGGTCTGTCTGTGTTGCCCCTCACCATCCAGCCTGTTTGGGAGCAGCTCACTTGGCTCCACGTTACTCACTGTCCTTGTATTTATAAACTGGTCCGACATGTAAACATAAGACCGAAACCGCTTTAGTATCTGAAACCACAAGAGCTATCGATGTTAAGTTTTTCTCGGAGTGATCCACGTTGAAAACTAGAAGGCTGAAACCATTTTAAGACTGTTTACAATGCTGCCGGTTTCCTTTCAGTCAGTACGACTTGAAATGGAAGAGGCTGGTCTCTGAGTTTAACTAGTAGTAGGCCTTACTAACTGTGTATTTGTGCTAAAAACATTACTACAGTCAAAGGCTATGACTGTCCTCAAAGATTAAAACAATACACAACAACACAATAATTGTGTACATTTGGAGGGGCTTTTAGTGAGCTCGTAGTGTTCTGTATTACAGATTGGTCTCCTATGCAGTTAGTACCGTAATACTAATTCTTGTCTTTGCTTCAAAAGTCTACAAGAGGACCCGCCAGCCGGTGTGAGTGGCGCCCCTTCCGAGAACAACATCATGGTGTGGAATGCAGTCATATTTGGGTAAGAATGTTGCCTTGCAAAACAGGAATTGCATGGTTAGTTGATATAGCTACGGTGAAACTAAATTCATGAAGTGATAATGAAGCAAAGTGAAACGATACGAGACCGAAATGTATTTTTGTTTTTTTTCACGAACAGCCCGGAGGGGACTCCCTTTGAGGATGGTGAGTGTTTGTCTACTAACACAAAACAATGTGAATGTAGGAAGCTCAATAACATGGAAATGGTCATGCGAGATTAAACCTTTCCTGGTCCTAGCTAGCAGGGCTGGTTTTATCACGATGTAGTGTGTTGTAATCTGTCATTGTGGAAATAGCCTGTGTTGTTAATCCTTAAAATTATAGTAAGGTTATTTATTCATTTCTTGGGATAGGTTTGTAAATGATAGAAGAAATACAACACGTTGTACATGGCTGCTAGAGTCGGAGAATGGTCCAGTAGCTTGTGACTAAATCATGATCTGTGTTCTCCATTTCTCCCCCCAGGTACGTTTAAGCTGACCGTTGAGTTTACAGAAGAGTACCCCAACAAACCCCCCACTGTGCGCTTTGTTTCCAAGATGTTCCACCCTAATGGTAGGACGACACCCCTGTCAGCCTCATGTTCAGTGTCCTCTTCATGAATGTTTAAAGTGAAAGAATGTTTTATTTCTATAACAGTGTATGCAGATGGCAGTATATGCCTGGACATCCTACAGAATCGCTGGAGTCCTACTTATGATGTATCATCTATTCTAACATCTATTCAGGTATGTTTCAATGAGTTTAGAACGATCGTGAGAATGCTGTTGATTTGGGGCTTGGGCGATCAGTACCCGGGTGTGTTCTCATCCCACTCCCCCCCGTGTCCCGGTAGTCGCTGTTGGACGAGCCGAACCCCAACAGCCCGGCCAACAGCCAGGCAGCCCAGCTGTACCAGGAGAACAAGCGCGAGTACGAGAAGCGTGTGTCGGCCATCGTTGAACAGAGCTGGAGGGACAGTTGACCTGACCACCATCTTGCTGTTCTGGGGCTCTGGAGCTGTGTGTGTGTGTGTGTAAGTGTGTGTGTGTGTGTGTGTGCAACTTTTAGTGGAGTACCTCTTCATTTCTGGACCCCCCCCCCTCACACCTTTTTGATTTGAAGCTTTTATGCACTTTACCATCACCTTCCCATATATCACATTTTATTTCTCTTCAACACGGAGCCATCTCTTTTTAGTATCACTCTCTATAATTGGTCAATGAGAGGGAATGCAGTTTGCCTTTTGATTTTGTTTTGTCACTAAGGACTGTTTTAGGCCTTCTGCCAAAAATGCCTGTGTGCTATTTTGCTGTAATAGGTCTCTAACTCATCATGTAAAACGTTTTGAAGGATGCGTGAATAAGTCAATATGGAAGCTTCTCAGTCTCCATCCAACAAGTTTTTGGTCTGAAGTTCTTTTATCCCAAAGCAGTTTCTCTGGGCTCCCTTCGGGTCACTTGGCAGGACAGAACTTGCTCTGAAAATATTGGGACTATCAATAGCCCACAATCAATGACCCACATCTTCCAGTCGTGTCTTTGCTGTGTTGTGAGCTTCGTTACATGCATGACAGAAAGAGTATCCAGGTTTCTGTCCAGTACTTGTGTATATACGACCATGTGCATCTGAGTTTATGTACAGGAGATGCACTGGTCTTCTCCCCTGTCATTTTTTTCAGCACGTGTAAATAAAAAGGCAAATTCACTCTCACGTCTTTCTTTCAATTGTTCCATGTTGATGGTTGATTGGTGTCCAATGTGGTCACCAGCCAAAAAAGTAAATTAAAAACGTATTAAGTACTTATTGTAGAGGATGAGTTAAGTATCGTTCCATAACAATGTCTATAACAGACCCCAGAGTTGGCCCTATTCAATTCAATTTTATTTGTATAGCCCTTAATCACAGGTACAGTCTCAAAGGGCTTAACAGACCATATAGTTATGACACCCCCCCTGACCCTAGCCCCCCAGAGGGCAAGAAAAAACTCCCTTAACGCCCTACTGTAGCACAGGATGCTGTTTGAGTCTGGCACAGAGCAGCCTGGACAAGCACCACCAGTCAACCTTGGCTAAGGTTTCTGCAACATTGAATCCTAAATAAGAAGTAGACCAACAACAGTGATCTTCACTTTGCAACAAACTACAGCCATGTTAGAATGGGGTTCATTTCAAGACACAAAATTGGCCCATGACTTCAGAAATAGTGGTAAAGTATTTTATTTGTTAAGTAAGAACAAGGATGATGTTGCATGCACGATAGAACTTTGCAAAAAATAACCATGGGTATGTAAATGTAGAACAGTGGATTCAAAACATGCAGGTTGCATTACATTATGTCTATACTTCACAAATACAAACGTGAGCAGAAAGTAGCTATGTTTTTTACAGCTATGTAGCGTTCATAAAAATAGGTTCTTACAAGAGTCAGCTTGTTCTTCCAACAGCAAGTTGATACAAAAATACAAATGGACACAGAAAATGAATTATACATTAATAGCGTTCATGTGGCAGGGCTACCTGTTGTAGGACCGCTCCTTCTTGGCCCTCTCCAGAGCCTTGTCCATGGTCTTCTCGTTCTCACCCCGGCACTTGGGGCAGAACCACTTGCCCTTGGGCTTATGATGGAGCCCCACGCAGGAGAAGTGGAACCATTCTATGGGACATTCGTCATTGTCGCAGCCAATCATCTCCCCGTAGGACACCTGCTCACACAAGCAGTAGGTGGGCTCATCGGGGTCGATGGGGAGGTCCGGGGGGGAGACCTCCCGCTCGGACTTCCCCTTGGACCGCTTCTTCTTCTTGGAAGACGTCTTGGCCCGCTTCTCTCTGGAGGCCCCCAGGCCCGCGTCCTCGCCGTGTTCCACGCCGCCGCCGCCGCCGCCGCCGCCGCCGAAGCTGTCCCGGGTCTCTCCGTTCTTCTGCCGCCTCGATCGTTTCCCCCCGGACTTATCGACGGCCCCCGCGCTCGGCGGAACCTCTTCCCGCCGCTTGTCGTGGTGAGCGGCCTTGCCCGGCGTGACCGTCACCGACGCCGCCGGCGACATTACGGACGCGGTGGTGGCGGCCACGGCCACCGGCGGAGGGACGTGACTCTCTGGGCTCTCCTGAGAGGAATGGAGGTGCTCTGAATGCCAATCCATCTGCCGCGTTCGGTTCTCTACCAACTCCACCTGAAACCATAAGGACACACCCAGGCTTTTAGAGTGACAGGTTAACCTCAGAGGTCAGAGAGACTGGTGGAGTGTTGCTCGTTACACACCATCTGAGCAGCGATCTGGATTTTCTCATCTCCAAGTTCTTGGCTGCGGATCAGAACTTTCTGTATGGCCAGCTGAAGCCTCCGTCTCTGCAGGGGGTCGGCCTCGCGTCTGTAGCGCTCATAGGCCTCATCGAGCTCCTTGAGGACATCTGACCAACACAAACAACAGCTTCATAGAAATACTGTGAGGTGTATTCAAAATAATGTCATTAAGAATAAAAGGTCTCCGGTAATGGTTGTACCATGTAGCGGTCTGTACAGAACATGCGGTACATTATTACTCTAATTTAACAACCAACTACTCAGAACAAAAGATGGCTATACTGGTGCACCGGAGACAAGAACACAATCATCTACAATTCTATTAGTAATACCACTTGGCTTATGAAGTTATTAATAACGTACCTTGGTATTTTGCATCAATCTCCTTCATGAGGGACACACTTCTTTGTAGGTCGAATGGCAGTGATTCCACCAGATCCAAATATTCCTCTACATAATTTGCCACAACATGGACGGGATCCCCGTTTGTCGGGTTCAGCATCGCAGGGTTTTATTCGACTGAAACCTTACCCACTGCCCCTGTACCAAGATAAAAACAAACTAAATTCTTGTAAAATGTGTATATTCAGTCATTCAATTTGTTAATGGACATTCAGGCAATAGGTTTTTAGGCTTTTTAAGGCTTATTTCAGTTAAGCTCTCATTAAGTACCATGTGGCCTGGTAAGATTAAATAAATGCACATATGTAGACAAAAACGGGCAGTTACCGGATGAAAAATTAGATGAAACACACACTCTTGGATTCCGTATATGTGTGCAACCCAAGGACGTACTTGAGTAAACAATAGCATCAATGTAGTATGACAACTCCATGCATTTTTCAATGACAGCAAACCCCATTTCTCAGGTGGATGACCTCAAAGCTGTTTGGCAGTGATTCCTACATGGGACAGGAGATAACAATTCCCCGAAACGCGTTTGAACACAGGCCACTGCCACTCGGGTCCAACACTGTGTTTTGTGAAGAAGAAGAGTGCTTGAACTGACCTCTTCAACTTTGTGATACCAACCTCCCTGCAGCGAATGGTGTGCAGTCTTCTAGGAGTCAGA
>OMKX01064669.1:0-11465 GCA_900302425.1 Brosme brosme
ATCTCGCCCCTCAGTATCTTACCGAGCTCCTCCATATCAAGACACCCACCCATTCTCTCAGATCGTCTTCGTCCATCCAGCTCACCCTCCCACCAGCTCGCCTGGTTACCATGGGGTCAAGAGCGTTCAGTCGCTCAGCCCCCCACCTCTGGAACTCTCTGCCTCATGACATCCAACACTCCAGTTCCATTATCACTTTCAAATCTCACCTGAAAACTTATCTATTCAGCCAAGCCTACTCCCTTTAAGTCATTTGCATTCTTGGGACTAGAATGAACACACTGTTTTTCTCTTGTACACTGTTTTATTATGTTGTTTTTTTGTTTTGTTTTGTTTTTTTCTTTGCTATTATGGATGTTTGATTTTGTAAGGTGACCTTGAGTGTCAAGAAAGGTGCCCATAAATAAAATGCATTATTATTATTATTATCGCCCGGTTGTAGCTGGCGATCCGAGAATCAATGTGTTCATTAAAAGTAAACGTGTTCATCATATCGATTACATAAGTATGTATCATGTTACTTTACTACGATGAGACAACATCTCTCATAAGCACTATAACTGTGTGTGTTCGCTTCAGCCGTCTTGACCAGTGAACGTTAGCAACTAGCTTTGTTGCTAAGTTAAGCAAAACATGATAAGAATATCGCGCATGTCTGTCGTTTTAAAAAAAAAAAGTGCAGATTCTTTGAACTCTTTGAGATCCGCTGTTTATAAGGCCATAGCGTACATGTACTGTTTATACAACAGGACAGTAGCACGCAAAACCACGTAATCCATCGTTCAATCTCTATGGACGAAATTCTCGCTTGTCCCACCGGCAAACGCGCTGTCGCTGAGACCAGGTCTCTGGGGGCGGGGGCCCCCTAGCGGCTCGGGGCCCCAAGCAGTTGCTTGCCTTGCCTGTTGACAAGCTGCGCGTCTGCCCACTACCAAACCCTAGAACCAAACACTTAACCCTAAAACCTAACTAAATAATATGTTTTGTGCTGTGGACCAACTTAGCTTTTACAGTTTAATTTAAACACTTTACTTCATTATGCCTATCACAATATCATCCACTCCTCACGTGCAACAATTGTATAGCAGGCTATTAACATTTGTTTGACCATTTTCGTCATTAGCAGACACCATTATCCAGTTAGGTGACTTACAGATAATTGTAATTAGGTGGGTTAGGTTCAGGAACTGGGGGTTGAACCCCTAACCTTTGACTGGGAGTCATACACCCTAACAGGTAGACTTTCCAGCCCCCTTATGTTTATGTTGCCATAGTATTTCTTTCGCCCACTATGGCCTCCTTTGCAACTCCAGTAGGAATTTAATATAAAAAACATGTTAACATAAATACATGATGTAGTTTGAACTGCATGTTTGGTAAATAAAGTGACTATTTAAAATGACTATGCACTTTCAGAATCTGTTTTGACATGTCGGCCTAAAGCTGTCAGCAGTGATTTAATAGTGTTTACATGCATGTGTTGTTTTGTTGCACTCTAGCACAGAAGATGTCTATGTCTAGGCCTTCGCAGGAAGGGAGACTCGTGTGGTGTTATTATGAGGACTCATGTGTGTGATGATCATTACTATCATCTGTATTCAATGAACAATGTGATATTCTGATGAATTCCAAGAGAATTTCCAAAAGTTGAGTGATTGAAGCAGCAAAAAAATAGATTTTCTGTAACAACTACAGACCAACCCAAAACAAAAGACAAAATTAAATGAGGCAACTCATATTTCTTCTATACAACTTTTATTAACGAAGTTTTCTGATTTTCAAACACTCTTAAATTGTTATTTATTTCACCACAACAATGCTTTGGATCGGATGAATATCCCTGTGGAGCGTAGACATGTTTGCTTTGGCAACACAATAGAAAAAAAAAGAGGTAGGAGTGGTATAGGCTACAGACCATTGCTGTAGGCCTAATGCCGTTTGTGCTCATTAGTCTGGGCCTGTCATCCACCATGGACGTCCAATCACGCCTCCCTCTGGAACGTCCGCACAGCAACTACATTACCCATCTTGCATTTCTGTGAGGGAAAAGGCAGGGGAGGATGTGTGGAGTGAAAAATGATGCAGTTGTTGGCCATGCGACGATGAAATTAGGCAACAGAGACCCAATGCTAGAGTTGGGATAGGTGTTATACTCATTACACACCTATTAATCATTTTGTCAATCATACAACACATCGCTCCACAAACAGCCCATGAGTTGTGCAATATGGAAAGCTTAGTGCAAATAACACAAAGTGAAAACACGCTCACCGTTACTAGTTTCCCATCTACTATTTCCCGCTCAATGGTCGTTTCCTTGCCGTCCCAGGTCTGTATCTGGACAAGTTTGCCATTTTCAAGGGACACGATGTTCTGGGGAGTAAAAGAAAAAGAGTTATTCCAACAAACGAATAACCGGTCACACGACTTGCGGTGCTGTGGCGCTCCTTCCCCTCTGTCCCACCATTGTGTTCCTGCCATCCGGCGTCGTCTCATTAAAAGGTTGGTTGAGCTTGAACTTGACTTCGGTTGTTTTGAAAGAACTCAGCAGCTTCAGGCAGATGATTCCTTGGTCCACGGTCACTATCAAATCGGGTTTAGTCCGACTTGCAATTTGTCGGATTGCGAATCCAACACCTGCGTGGGGGCAAGTGCATCATTTTGCTTAGAAGAATGCAATTACATATTTATGTAGGCTATATGGGAAAGCTTTGAAACTGAAAATTGTTTATTCATTGAGACAAATTACAGTATGATCAAAGCATACAAAAGCACTTTATCTCACCCATTGCTTTCAAGAAATCATCAAAGTTCTCACTGGACACCATCTTCCATGACCCAACAAACTGTTCAACCATCTCTGCAGCCTCTGTGGTTTGCTAAGCAGCCAATCTCTAACTTTTTCCAACTCTGCAGTTAAGGCTTGGATGCAAGTCAAGCACTTAAAAGGGTGTGTGAATGACAGCCTAGACCAAACCAATCACAGCCCAAAACGTCACAAATAGGATTTTCCGCTATTTCTGTTGAAATGGGTGAAAGAGCTTTTTGAATCACATTTGACCTGTGTGTCAAATTCCGCCTACTGTGACAAAGGTTGGAGCTTGCGTAATGCTTCCTCAAATACTAGATAAGGAAAAAATGAAAGGAAACATTGACACTGCTCTCCCATCTCATCTATTCAAGAAACGTTTCAAAATATTGTGATCAAATGACTATAACCACATCATTTACACATTATTTATTTGAATGGATGAGGATCCTTCGAAATAAATTATTTAATCACAAACTTACTGTGGTGTGAAGGGGCGGTTCTCGCCATTTTGGTGCTCTAGGCGAGATTAGGATTTGGCGCCCACCCCCCCGCAATTACACGCCAAAGACCCCACCAGTAATGCCTCATAACCACCCACTCATTGTACAGTTAAAATATGGACGAACATCACAGACAGCAAAGCATCACAATGGTTTCAAGACAAATATATATATATATAATTTATTTTTAAATAAATTATAGAAGCAAAATGGTTTCAAGGCAAATATATATATATTTGTTTTATAAATAATAGATGAAAAATGTGCAAATTTTTTATTTTTTTTTACAATTATGGAAACAAACGTAAACAGAAACAAAAGTAAACAGAAGACTAGCATGTAAAACAAAAATACTTCAAGTCTCTTGTACATAGAATTGGACACAGAAAGCAGGACATAAATACTGACGGTGTGTTGTGCTCTCTCTCTTACAGTGTGGTCGGGTCCTGGTCCCTACGGTCGTTCACCATCGCTTTTGAGAACCGCTGTACAAGCGTGTTCGTGTAGGTGTTGTCCGTGGAGGTTGGGCACTCGGTGTCCCCGCCACCTTTGTAATACATACTCTTGACCCAACACTGTTTCCTTCATTCAGAACCCCAAATAGTGGTAGTAGAGCACAGCTTGCTACACGTATACATACAAACAGCGAGAGACACATAATATAGCCATATCAAACCCAATTATCATTTATGTTTATTTATTGGAGGGAAATGGCATCTGTGTTGTGTTGTGGTGCGTTGTCCCAGACCTGAAGTGATGGGTTCAAACCAAAGTAAATTTCCCACCGGACTGTCTTCCCTGTGTTGTTATTGCACCACTCTCTCTCTTTTGGCAAGTGGAGTAAGTGTATCACTGGTGTAACCGCTGGGTTTATTTGAATTCAGACGCATAACAGTGATACATGGGTATCTGCCCACCAAATCAGAACAGTTGAATAATACATGTTAAAATAATATTCATTATTATTAACTTTATATTGACCACCCAATTATCCCTGGGCCCATCCAAAGTCCAATTCCTGGCTATGCTTCTGTTTGAACATCACATTGTAAACGCGGTGGGAGAACCCAGCCTTATCAATGGATCCGCCTGATGCCTTATTTAAACACACATGGGTCTGCCTAGCACTGCAGGAACATCTCACCCTTTGACCTCAAACTCCCCAAGGTTACACTAGTGAATGATTTCCTCCCTATGGAGGACACCTTCTGTCCAAAATATGCAATGATATAGATGAGAGGGGGTCTGTTTTTTTCTCCCGACTTTAATGTTTGAACATAACAAGCTTTTTGAGGGTAATAGCCAGATAATTATGTGGTAATAGCCAAACCCAAATACAATTAAATTGAGATTTTTTTTTAAATAATTGCAGTTTATTCCGCTACAACAATGCATGGGATTGAATGAACAGCATGGTTGAGTCACCTTCACTAACTCCGTTTGTGGCTGAAACCGTCATCCCCTAAGGGCATCCAATCCTGCCTACTTCTGGAACGTTCGTATGGCAACAACATTTCCAGATTTGCATGTCTGTGTGGGAAACGTTCAGGAGGGAAAAGTGACAGGTAGAGATCAGATGACGACGGGCCATTTGTATATGCTTTACCTCTAGGTAAAACAGGCTACCGAGGCAGGGCAGGGAGTGGCCGCGGGCCGTGGTTTATTTTGTTTATAATTATTACAATGAAGGCCGTGCATTAAGCATATTCAACACATCTTTCCATGTGTCATTTCCGCAACATGCTGTTAATTAGAAAGAAGAAAGGAGAAAAATGTGAATTTGCAAGAAAAACAATGTGAAAAAACTCTTACCATTATCAACTTGCCATCTACTATTTCCCTCTCAAATGTTGTTTCTTTGCCATCACAGTTCTGTTTCTGCACAAGTTTGCCCTCTTCAAGGGTCACAACACTCTGGGGAGTAAAAAAAGAGACACGTTAATTGAATGGATGAATGAACAACCATCAGTCAAATGAATTACCCTTTAATTATCTTTATTTCCCCTTGACCAACCTTTGAGGCCTTGTCATCGATTGTTGTTCCGTCAAAAGGCTCATTGAGTTTGAACTGGATTTCTTTTGTTTTCATTGTACTCTTCATCTTAATGCTGATCACATCTTGTGGGTCCACACTCACGATCAACTCTGGTTTAACCATGCTTGCTACTTTCCGCTTTGGCATTCCAATTCCTGCATTGGGGTTACAGCACATCATTTTGCAGTGTAATACATAACAAATCATCCAAAATGTTTTGAACTGCATTTACATATTGAAAAAAAAATATGAAATAAAGAAACGCCCTATCACGGTAACTTACCAATTTCTTTCAAGAATTCCTCAAAGTTCTCGCTGGACACCATCTTCCATGTCCCGACAAACTGTTCAACCATCTTTGCAGCGTCTGTGATATGCTTAGCAGCCGATCTCTTACCTTTTCTAACTCTGCAGTTAAGGCTTGGATGCTAGTCAAGCTCTTAAAAAGGAATGGGGATGACGCCTGCAGTCAGGAGCTAACCAATCAGAGCCCAGGACATCCCGGCATCATTGTTCCATTGTTTTCGTTGAAATGGGTGAAAGAGATTCTTTGGATAAACCACACACACACGCACCTGCGAGTCAAATTACATTCAGGCCTACTGTGACAAGGGTTAAAACCTAACACAGGTAATGTATCATGAACACAACAACCTCAAATCACATTACAAATGTCATCCACCTCTTAAAATACACTACACAGATGGGAGTGGCCAGTACACCCACTCCCATCTTGTGAGTACATGTCGATGACTTGTTCAACTACTCAGGCGTTAAACAACAAGATACAAAGCGTTTATAATGTCTTCACGAGCCGGACAGCCCCCACATAGCCTCGGGTGTTGTGCTACCAACCCTGTGAAACTGGTACGAGACCACCTTTAGTCTACAAACCCATGGGCGTGGCGTATAATAACAGATGCGGGACACAAACTGCAATTAAATTCAATTAAACTTGAAATGGGTGAAAGTTTTTTTTTGAAGAACCACATTTGAACTGTGTGCCAAACGTAGTTCAAGCCAACTGTGACAAAAGTTTGAGCATGCATCAGGTTTTCCAAATATAATAAATATAACGACACGATTTCTGTTTTGCCAAAAAGCGGCTTTAATTAGAATCACATCCAGGTGATTTGGATGGCTCTAGCCTGTGAATAAATCTGTTATAGCCAATAACAATCAGGTGTCTGACCCATGGTCACTGTACATATTTGTCTCCAAAACATGGACGCGTTAAAGAACGCTCCAAATACACACTGAGACACATCCACGTATCAGAACCCCCCTTATTTGCGAACTGCCATTTGCTACACCTTTTTCACTTGGATTAATAAGTGAAACTCTGTTATAATTAAATCCTCTAAGGATATTTTGGTGAAAGGACGGGGCATAAGCTCGCTTCACTAGGCTATATGAGGTTGAGGGTGGATTCCAGCTGTCTTTTTTGCGCAATGCTTATTGGAAAATGTCGCATATTCATGTCGTAACTGATGCAATATCTGACGCCATTTTGTTTATTATTTCTAAGTTTTTCGTGTTGTGCATTAGAGTAGATTTGAGTCGAGTTGAGCCAGTACCATTGGAGGGAAGAGCCATAGGCCATAAGGGTGGCCATTGTAAGAACCCATTCTTTTGTCACGGGCATCTCACACCCTTAGGCCCCTGTGGACACGCCCCCGTGGACACGCCCCCGCGGACAAGCCCCCCTGTGGACACGCCCCCCGTGGACACGCCCCCCGTGGACACGCCCCTTGCTCAACAAATGACTCACCAGATAAACAAAATCTGAATTCATATAACCTGTTATTTTATTTAAACAAATAATGACGAGGAAAAATGTTAAATGTTAAAAAGTCTTATGTAAGATGTAGTATATGTAACATTTCCGCATTACAATATCGAAAAAACGACTAGACCTGTTATATGTTTTGTTAAGTTGTGTACTTACATTATCCAAATTGTTTCCAACAATATTCAAACCCAAAGAGATACGTAGTTTTATTCACAGTAACGGCCCATTACATTTGGTCGCGTTTCAATATCGATCTAGCTTACTACGATGTGCTACATTGACAAGTGGCTCGAGCCAGCCCCCCAGCTGATGCCGTGTGGTGCAGAATAACACCATCCACTATCGATAGTGTTTCCCATACTGTGATAATATTTTTGCTATTTAAAAATGGGTAAAGTCTTTGTAGCAATTTTCGCTGCACCATGCCACCTAGGTGGATGCCACTCTCTGGGTTTACTGGACACCTCCAACACAAGGTGTTGAAACCGGCTTATTGCAGAATTGGGAGTAATATGATACCCAGAGCAGGTGTTCCATGCTGCCATGTCAGAGATCTCGTGTGTGTGTGATGATTGCTGGTTTAACCCGTGTGCATTGATTTGTGAATGCACCACAGGGGTGCAGCCTCACCCAGCCCCAGGGTCTTATCAGTCTAACCCCGGCCAGGTGAGGCTGCTTAACCACACTCCAAAGCCCCCAACGCCCCCCAGCTGAGGCCCACTATACTAAAACCCATCTCTTACCGTTTGTAAATCTGCAGTAAAGGCTCTGATGCAAGTCAAGCACTTGATGGGGTGAGGATGGACACCTGCAGCCTAAACAAACAAATGCAGCCCCTTAACGAATCAGAGCCCAAAGCGTACCTGCAGTCCTGTACAATTTTTATTGTTGAAAACGGTGAAAGGGATTTTGATTGGCTAGCGTAAAACCCATTCAGCTGGACTACGTCCAGAGAGGTGGAGCTGAACTAGGTCAAGCTCCGCCCATTTGGCTCTGCATTGAGCACCACTTGATGAAACCGGTATGACTCCCCTTAGTCTATAGACCCATGGGTGTGGCGTATACTAACAGATGGACGCGCCACACAAAAATAGCATCCAATTAATCTTAATGAAACTTGAATGAAGCAACCTTTTATGACATTTCAATGAGCCAGCCTGATTCATAAACATAGTTCTACATCACTCGGGCATTTGTTGTCTTACCCAGATTCAGATTAGTTGTTTAATTCCGAATTCATCATGGTGCGTCCAGAAGGGGAGTTCACTGGTATAGCATTTGCTAGCTGCTTCTTCTTGCTTCTCAATTATCCAAAGTATTGTATGTGTTGTCAATGGTAATATAATGGCATAGTATATAAAGAAATAATATATAACATATAGTGATTTGGATGTCGAGTTGATATGCGATTACAGAATATTGTACATTACATTCATTTTGCTGCTGTCTGACCTTACATAAAAACATGTTCTGTTTGTGTATGAAACCAGAATAGCTACCATCACATCAAATATGGAACGCATTTACTGTGGAACTTTGAAGAATAGCCTCTTCACGTAACATATGCAACTTACACATAATGCATTTCTCTGATTTTATGGACTTGCAAAACACTTAAATGTTTGTTGAAGAAATAAGTCTAATATAGTTGTGGAGGGTCTATTGTACCCCCACAGGACATATGGAGGGATTTTGCTGTAGAATCTTGAAATGGCTAACGTAATTATCTTATGTGAATTGCATTGGTACTTATCTCTGATGTCTGCTCTTGCATAAAAAACTTTCCTTATAGGTTAGTAGATGAAACCAGTGTAATATAGTCTGAATTCTCTGGTCTACTCCCATATCGAATATGGAGGGATTTTGGTGTAGAACTGAATTAATCGCTTATTTGGTTATGCCTATGATTGCTATATTGCACTTATTAACCTTTTTCCAGTATAACTTAACAAAATATTTCCTTCGAAAAGGGTAGATGAAACCAGTGTAACATAGTTATTGATGGTCAAGTCTACTCCCATATCTACCATGGAGGGATTTTACAGCAGAATTTTTAAATAAAGCAATTGTAATTATCCTGTGTTTAACGATTCCTTATCTAGGATGTCTGTACGTGCATAAAAAGGCTTGGATGCTAATCAAGCACTTGTGATGTGGATGACACCTGCGGTCTAGACTTAACCAATCAGCACCTCATTTGAGGTCAAATTTTATTGAAGCACATTAGACAAAGGTTGAAGCATTATGCAGATGGAATGGATAACGAGAATAGTTAATGAAACACTGAATATTATAAATACCCCCATAACTCCATCTTTCACATAAGATAAACTGATCAACACAGGCAATACAGGATGTATTCAAGGACATTAATTTATTATAAACATATAAGGCATATACACACGGCAGGGGACACAGAATATATTCAACATAAGGAGTATTTACATTTATTTCTTTGCTTTAGCCTGTGGGTCCTTGGCTATACAGCGGGTCTGAAAGGCCTGGATCATCTCCTGTCCGGTTAGTTTGGCGCCCTTCATCACCAATCTCTCTCCATCTGCTGTGGAACACAACACAACTAACTTACTAACTTACTAACTAGGGACCTGCACAATGACTGGTAACACTATTCGGGGCTAAACCAAGAACACAATGTGTTTGATGCGAACGGGAAAACAGACAGACTCGATGAGGGAGAGATCAGGGCTTTGCAACGTAGCTCCCAGTGTCTTGCTACGCACCTTGTGAAACCAGTATGGGCTGCACCCTTGGTGTAAATACGCGTGGGTGTAGTGAAGAATCTAAAGTGGACATGGTCACGATACACCATTCCTTTCAATGTACATTTAATAGGTGAAAGGGACATTTGGAAGATTTCAAGTAAAATAAGGTCAGGGCTTTGGAAAAATGGGCATCTAAAAATAAAGTGAAAAATGAAGTAAAAAGAAGGCAATTGCTCGAGTTTTTCTTTTTAACTCCATTTCACATCTTAACATTCTCAACCAATTGTATCAACAACTCACCGCAATTTAACCGCTTTGACGCCTCCCATCTCTTTCTTTCCCTCTTATATCCCACACCCCGGCTCTCTCTGGTTCAGTGAGAGAAGTGCGCTCTAGCTTGTCCTGCCAGGATTTTAAATCTGGGCTGGAATGGTATCAGGGCCATTCTCATTCACACCTATAGGTGGTCATTGTTGAGGCGGGAACAATATTGGGTTGTTCATAGTGGAGAGAGCTGCTTGCAGCTGTATGTGGAGCCGACCATTGTCAACATGTACAATCGCCACGGTCACGGAACATATGAGACATACTGCTTTTGAGTTGCCCATGCGAGGAATGAACATGTAAGAGTCTGTCCATACTTGAATAAAAGCTGTTTTGGCTGTCTACCTTTACTGTGTACAGTGCGCCATGTTAGATTACTTTAACTCGTCTCTCCCCTGTTTGTTTCTGGATCTCACTCACTAACTCGCATCAAAATGCTTAACGTAATTCACCGATTTGATTGGCTGAGTAGCATCACGTGAGCTGGTTTGCAACGCATGCAATGGGTAAAGCCTGATTCATACCTCCGGATCCGTCCGTACCAAACGTTGTCTCCGGGACTACCCTTCACACCTTGCGGTTTCAGCATTGTTATGGATGTTACGTAATACATCCTCTAGAGGGCACTGTCGTGTCTAAAATTACCGGCATCGACAATCTCAAAATCCAATCAATCTCAACATGGCATCTGTAGAGGAGTTGATTTTACTTTGTTTCATCCGAAATCGGCAAAAAAGGCGCAAAAAGTGTACGCGGCGGTGGCATGTGAGACCACTCAATGAGAACCGTCACATCAATGGCGAGTTTTTTTCTTTAGTTTTGCCGATGAGAGAGCTAGACGGCGAAAGGCACTTCCAATACTTCAGGATGTCCGCCGCTACTTTTAAATTGTATTACTTTTTACTTTACTTTTATTCTATTTCTAAATGTCCAGTTCTCTCGTCTTCGTCTATTTTCGCGAATGGTCTGACTTCTGACTCTCTACTGCCGCCTCGATTTCCGGTGGTATTGCTCTGGTTCGTCCGGAGCACTCCGGATTCCTAAGCTCACAGACGACGGACCCACTGACGGACGAAACCACCTCCGGGACCGGACGAAAGCGTCCGTATCCGGCTTCACCGTAGGGTGTGAATGGGCCTTAACGCGTTTGGTCTGGCCGTACCTTAAGTCTAACGGTACGTGTCCATTATCGCGGCAAAGCCCGCCGCGCCGCGCATAGCCCATTGATTTCCTATGGAGAGCGGCAAGGCGTAGTTGACGCTTCCGCAATGCACCTTGG
>OMKX01064676.1:3514-23284 GCA_900302425.1 Brosme brosme
ATTCGCTGGTATCCATGTCAACAATATGTTAAGGCAATTGACAAACTTACAAAGTTCAATGAGTTTGTGTGTGTGTGTGTGTGTGTGTGTGTGTGTGTGTGTGTGTGTGTTTATATGTGTGTGTGTGTGTGTGTGTACACGTCCCACACACCTCGATATCCCCACGCATTATATTTCGTATTAACCTAGCTTGGGGCCGTATTGGATTGCATTTCGTGCTCCCAGAAGCTCTCCTATGCTGCACTGAGTGACCAGCACACCGGCGTCAGCGCCACAACATCCATCACAACATCCAGCGGAGTTCAATGTTCATGAAAATGTCCATGAAAACAAATCTGTGTGGGTGCTGATGTGACGTGTGTGTTTGTGGGGTCCGGGGTTTGTTGAGCAGCATATGTGAGAGATGTGTACATGGGTGTTGTACCATTTAATATATGCAGGTGTCGGACAGACTGTCATTTATTGAGCTGACGCTTCCAAAGCGACTTACAATAAGTGCATCTAACCCTGAAGATGCGACCCCAGAGAGAAGCACACTGCTTCAAGTGCTACCTTTTAGAAAACAAGTTTCTTTAAACAATTTAAAACAAAAGGTTTTTTGGTCGTTTTCTGTTTGTCTTTAATTTTCATGGGTCACGATGCAGTCGGAACAGATGAGTTTTCAGTGTGTGGTGGAAGATGTGTTTCTGCTGTCCTGATGTCAGCTGGGAGCTCGGTCCACCATTGTGGAGCCAGGACAGCAAACAATCAGGATTGTGTTGAGCAGCAGCCTGGACCCCTGGTAGTGAGGGAGGAGCAGGCGGCTGGGACCCCCGTAGTGAGGGAGGAGCAGGCGTCGCAGAGCGTAGATGAAAGCGTACGGGCTGGGTGTGGACCTTCCCTGGGACCATCCTACCAGCTTTGAGGGGAATGCATCCACAGACCAACAGGTGGTAGAACACCTTGTCTCATTCATCTGTTATGGGCTCGACATCTCTCGGAGGCTACTCAACAGATGGATGTGATCCAGCTTCCTCTGCTGTTACAGATTCCGCAATTATCGCTTGTCCTTGGATCTTCTGTCTGATCCGTCTGTCTGTCTGTCTGTCTTCCTCCCTCTATGCATGTCTGTTTTCTTTGTATATTTGCCCACAACCCTCTCTCTCTGTCTCTCTGTCTCTCTCCCTCTCCTCTCCCCTCCCCTCGACTAATGGGCTGAGTGAGGGCGGTTGGCGTTGAGGCGCTCCACAGAGGCAGTGTCATCATGACGGGGGACCCTCTCCTCTCTTTATAACCCCCCCTGACGCAGGGCCAGGTGTCTGCCACTAATTTAACTTTTCAATCACATCCGCCAATGCAAGCAAGATAGCACAGCCAGCCAGGCAGGAAGGCTAAATCTAATAACATTCACTTTAACTGGATGTTTGTATTTCCCCCTCAACTGTTTTCATTATTGTTTCTTTGTTTTCGAGGTTTGTACAAATGTAGGCTGTGCAGTTGAGTTGAAATACACATTCAGAGTCAACCTGTGTGGTAGATCCTAAACTAAAATGTAAAAACCAATGGCAAAAATGAATTGGTTAATATAATGCATGAAAATATGATCATTCTCCTGTGGATAAATAAATACACTGATTACGTTTATTTATTTGACAATTCACTAACCATTGACATGCACAGTTAAAAAAAGCATCAAGGAAAACACACAAGGGTCCAGGACTTGTTTCCATCGTGGACCTGGTTGTAGTAAGAGGTCCAGGAGGTTTCTGCGTGGACCTGGTTGTAGTAAGAGGTCCAGGAGGTTTCTGCGTGGACCTGGTTGTAGTAAGATCTCCTGGAGGTTTCTGCGTGGACCTGGTTGTAGTAAGATCTCCTGGAGGTTTCTGCGTGGACCTGGTTGTAGTAAGATCTCCTGGAGGTTTCTGCGTGGACCTGGTTGTAGTAAGATCTCCTGGAGGTTTCTGCGTGGACCTGGTTGTAGTAAGAGGTCCAGGAGGTATACTCACATCGGGCATCATCAGGTTCAAAGTGGTCCATACTAAACCTTATACTCAAACTGGTCTCTACTGAAATCTATACTACACTGATCTATACTGAACCTATATTAAATCAGGTTCATACAAATTCCTTTACTAAAACAATAGTAAAACTGGTCAATGTATTGAGCTACATACCCTGCCTACACAATGGGGTACGTTATCTAAAAGCCAGCGTTTCAGTTTTGCCTTAACCTTGACTGGGTCTGCAGTCTGATAATGAACCATATTCCATTCCTGGGCAGTAACTGGAATATGTGTTACTCAACTGGTTGATCCTTACAGCATCACTCACTTTCCTTACTAATGGAGAAGGTATTCGGTCCGCTTGGGGAGGACCTGGCTCAGCTGCTTCCTGTGAGAGTCTCTTGACCACTATGGCTCCATGTCAGGTCTCCTGTGGAGCCTCTCAGCCGTACCAAACGCTTCACAAGAGACCATTAGTTCGCTCAGAGGAGGTTTTATTGTCTCTGTGGGGGTATTCATTACCTCTAACTATGAATGAGCAACGGCAAATTACCTTATTCATTTCCTGGATGATTCACCAGGCGTCTTGATAACAGGTTATTCTTTGTTCAAATATATATTTTTCATAAGGGTAAATTAATATTTTCCATAATGGGAGATGACTGCAACGGAAACACACACACATGAAACATGCTCGGCAGCCGTAGGACTGAAAGAAAAGCCCTCTTAGAAATCTGTTTTCGTGTGTGCCAGTGAGTGTGACCTTGTGTTGTGTCTGAGTGATTGAGTGTGTCTGTGGACCTCACTGGAGAGCTAAGCCTTTGTGTGTTACATAATAAGAATATTTACGTTTTTAACACATAAACACATAACACAAAAGACACAAAGTCACATAATGTCTTCAAACAAATCATTGTTTGGATTAAACATTTCCATCTGTTCAATCATTAATGAATCACGTTGTTGTTATTTATCTGTGTTGTTGTAATTTCAATAGGATTTCAGTTTCATGAGTTCCGTGAAATTGTAACTTTCAGGTTAATTGCAGTTCATTTTCTGTTAATAGCATAAAAGATACTGTTAACACAGCAATAAAATAACATTTAAATAAAATAAAGGATTATTTTAATTTTTAGTTAAATTTAGTTTTAAAGGATAATATTATTCTTTATTTATTTTATTTACAATACTCGATATTTAAGTATAACCTTTAGGATACTATATTCGGTGCAGTACTTACGGGATAGTTGAGTTAAAAGCGATGGCATTTATAAAATGGTAATTTCTATAATGAGGTCATGTAATGTGGTTTTCAATTGAAACAGCATCGCCTCTTTCATGCACACAATGTCCATCATTCTGCCTGCCTCTGTGATAAAAACCATTGAGATGAAAGACTCAAACATTGAAAACGCAAAAGGCAAAGTTAATTCATCCATCAGCCAAAACAGACGACCTATTTCAGAAGGAAAGAAAAGCCAGACTAGATGAATCCGGAATGGTACTAGAGTGGTGTTAGTAACACACTTGTAGTTTTAATTTGCTTATTACTCCTATACGGTTATGTGCTGTGGATTCCCTGCTCCCTTGACAACACACAAACAAAAACACACAAACTGTGTTAATGTTCTGCTGGCTCTCCATCAGAGGACCAGGGTGCTGCCAGACGACAGTGTGAACCAGACTAATGAGCCTGAATCCCATCACTTTAATTGCCTCGCTCATCTCAGTCAAGGCTGGGAACTATATGGGCTGCATGGATCAAAACCAATTAAAAGCATTAAATGACATCTGTGTTACCGTTAGAGCCAGATCACTCCGAACACAAAACGTTTCCCGAGGGGCCCTAATTGATTTAAAAAGAAAAACTAGTTGTCCTAGCTGAATCACAAGTTACTTATTTTTGACGAACATCTGACATCTCTAATGGAGCTAAAGACCCCGACTGTGACAGGAGAGTAATGGTGCAGTAAGGCTTATTTTATTTTGCCAAATTGGCCTCACAGTGAGACACAGGAGAGAAGGACCACTAGGAAAGCAGGTATTGTTATTCTTGGATCCTTTTGTGTTTTTGTTCTTTTGTATTTGCCAATTTGCTAGCAAAAGCGGATGAGGACAGGATGAGGAATATCTTAGCCTGACATCGTCAGACCAATTAGCAAATGCGTATAAGGGCGCACTCACACTAGGCCATCTGTACCATGGCCAAGTCCGTCTCACACCTGTACCGTGCTCAAGTCTAGATCGTTTGGCTAGTGTGAGCACGCCAACCGTACTCAAGTACAGTTCAGATGCTAATGAGCCGACACGTGCACACGTACGGCTACGCAACCTGAGCTGGATGACGTATAGTCCATGCGATCCGTCTTTGTTAGCAATTTGGGCCGAAGACAGTATTCAGTCGCAGCTGGAGAAGACCAACAAGAATTCGGAGGTATTTGGGGCAATCCGCGACCATCTGGAACGTCGTGGACACCACCGAACAATGGCGCAGTGTCGGGACAAAGTGAAAAAATGTATTATATATGACGTATTACGACGTGATGACGTATGTACAAGAGGCAACCGTACTCAGGCCCAGTTGAGATTGCCATGTGTGAGTGCAGGCCAGCGCACAGCAGGGGGGGGGGGCAATAGTACTTGAGCACAGTACAGGTGTGAAACGGACTTGGGCACGGTACAGATGGCCTAGTGTGAGTGCGCCCTAAGGCTGGATCCTCTTCAGTTCATTCTCCGTTTCAAAGGGGCCTAATCAACGGGTGCATTCCGAAATGCCTCTTGACGCGATTCGATGGACCTACAACCAATCAGAGCAACTAAACGTGTGACATCAGCGGCAGCCATCTTGGTTGTTTATGACAATTTCCTAACGGCGCTCCCATAGGGCACCGTTCGCCCCTCATATCTGCTTCCCAGGCTAGGAATATGGATTTCTCTTAACGATAATGGTTGAAGACTGTTCCGTATCTTCCAATTTGACCCTACTTGATCCCTTTAAGTATTTATTATTTATACATTTGTTCGATAAAAATTATCTGAAACAATCCACTTACTCTTCCCATAGCTTCTAATTGCGACAGTCAATCAAAAATATTCAATTATATAGCACCTATTATAATTACTCACTTTAAATTCAAACGTGCTCTAAATAATGTATTTCTTCTCGTAAACACCTGCCTGATCTGGTTTGTTTATGTGCGTGTGTCTGTGTGTGTGTGCGTGTACACACCCTCATTTGTGTGTATGTGTGTGTTTGTCGTTAACCGGTCAAATAACGTCTCTCATTAGTGGGTGTATTGACAGCAGCCTCACGCACCCTGGCTTCTTACCAGCTGCTTCATCAACATGCAGTGTTCTCTTCATTGCAATCACTCTGTCATCAACGATTAGTGTAGCTTCACTGTTTCCCGACCGCCGTCCTGCAGCTACTCTGATTAAACAGAATGATACCTGCATCCCAATGACGCATAGCGATGCTACATATATCATTCATTCAACAGGTTTCTTAAAGGACACAATTCTATGACCCCAGTGTACTATTTTTAAAATGATCATGCAGAATACGGTGCTTGCACCGGCAAGACCTGTAAATAGAATGACTTGAATTGACCAATAAGGGTGGAGCTTACTTCAGAAACTACTTCAGAAAAGACGCATCAATACGGTGGCTATCGATTGGATTGTGCTTATTACGTCTCAGCCACCATAAACCGAGCCTTAATCGCCCAGCCTTTATTAGTCTCCTCCCCACCACACTCTATCACGTCCCCTGTGGATCCCTTTAGACCGTATATAATGTCTTTACAATAGACCATTAGTAAGCCCGGTGGAGGCTTATTGTACGGCGTGTAATGCTATCTGTCGAGCGAGGTATACGTTTCATATACAGCTATGATGGGGAAGAGCAGGGTGTGGTGTGCATAAAACAAAAAGCTCAACACTTAATTAGTGTGTGTCTGTATGCAACCAATCAGAAGCCAGCCGCAGAAAAGCCTTTTACTCAAAAGTCTTACTCTAATGGAGGTTTGGATCAAATCTACGTTTAATTGCACCAGAGGAAAACCCAAGCACAGAATTGGGAAACCTGGTCTGTTTTGACAATTTGAAAATGAGAAGTTGCTGTTAATAACATTTGTGAGGAGGTACGGTGGAGGAAATCCGATTTGATCCTCGAGACAAAGTGTCATTTCACAATCCAATCTACCCACAAATAGCGTCTCGCGCAAAGACCAGGGAAGCTAGCTTTAGCCAGGCAGACATACACTCCTGTTAATGCCAAACCTCGACAACTCAAGTACAGAGCTTAGGTTCCTTCCTAGATGGATTGCTATTTGAGGAGATCCAAGCCGTACAGCTCAATGAAACCCAATGTGTTCACAGTAACCCCCGGGCCCATCAAGCGTTCCCACGCCGTCTGAGTCAGCAGGGCTACCGGCTAATTGCATCCATTTTACACAACCCAGTGGATGTGTTAAAACGATGCCAGTGTGTTCGTACCGGGATGTAGTCATACGAGCAGCGGGTCTCGCTCGTTCTTTCGTTTCTTGGTGATTAAAGGCTGAGGATTCGTTGGCTAAAACACATCATGTTTCAGCCATGTTGGGGTTGTGGACATATATTGTGCGAGACGAGGGATGTACGTTAGTTCTCTGAGCAGTTTCGCACAAAAATAAATGTTACTTTACTGTTTTACAACAAACTGCAACATTCTTGACTGAATGGACTTGAATTATCTTTTCAATTTACAAATATCATACGTGTAATTCATCGCACAATTCAAAAGGCATCAAAAAAGGATTTGTCCCTCGCCGTTAACTACCGTAGGCCTACATATTTTTTCCTAAAAAGTTCCCATTGGGAACAGCTGAGGGAGTCAGGCTCTCTATCTATGGCCTGAGAAACAGAATGAGTCTGTTTAGTGGAGGCTTGATAAAAGTGAATAATGTGGTTCATTTAAAAGAAACCTCACAGTCATAATTAACCCTGCAACACCAGAGTTTAGCCATGATTCCGGTTGTGTGTGTGTGTGTGTGTGTGTGTGTGTGTTTGTGTGCATGCCTGCGTGAACCTGTGTGTTTGTGTGTGTGCGTGCATGTCTGTGTGTGTGGTTGTGTGTGCATGCCTACGTACACTCTTGTTTGTGTGTGTGAGTGCCTGTGTGCGTTCGTGCGTGCGTGCGTGCGTGCGTGCGTGCGTGCGTGCGTGCGTGCGTGTGTGTGTGTGTGTGCGCGTGCATGTGTGGCCTTTACTGTGACAAGGTACAGCTAAAGTGTCTGCACCTTGGTATTACCTCCTCCATGCACTGCGACCCCCACCAGGGATGTGAGTGGAAGCTGATGTAGAAGAGAACCATACCATAACAGACATTAAAGGGACAGTCAGATAACTATGACATATATCTGCAAAGAAATAGAATGAGATAGGATAGCATGAGAAATAGAAAATGTAGCAAAAGATTTGTGGATTCAGACTCTAAAGGTGCAATATATTTTGAATGGTATAAGAACTGTTTGTATAGCTGAACCTATCAAATATAGGTCAAATTTGGCATTTGAATATTGATTTGTGTGCTTTTGCGTGTGTCTATGTGTTTGTGGGTGCTATAGTGCTTAAGATTAGGAGAACATCATTTAAGGAACTCGTTTTGCATTTCAAATGTGTGCCGCCAGTCGTGCCAATGTACAATGGTCTGGAAATGTTCTGAGAAAGGACCCGAGATCGACCGTGGCTTATCGACTAGTGGGGAGGAAGATTCTCATCTCCTATTAATCAACCCACAATACAGACTACAGAATAGAGTAGGCCTACTGGTGTCCAATCCAAGCAGATTGATAGAAATATACAAAAGTAAAAGTACTCCATCTTGACCTGATATTTTGCATCACAACACATTCTATTAACAGGTTAAGATATAGTGTAAATTCTGTTTTCCCAAATAGTGTCAAATTATTGTTGACAAAATTAAAGATTTGCAGACTAACTGTAACTGTATATATATGTATGTATATATATGTATTGCTTGTATGAAATGGCGCCTTAGCACAAAAAATAGTGTCATATGTGCCATATTTTCTTCAGTTGGGAGGAGACACAAAATATGAGGTAGCTCACAGCGGGGCTTGAGTTCAGTAAAGTGTGTTTAACAACAAGTATCACTTCAGCCCGTCATGTCCACCATGCAACGACAGAAGGCCCTGGAGTAAACACAGACTTCAGAGGGTGGTGTTGACACACAACACGGCCCTCAGCACAGACGGGGCCACCTTCAACACACCCTCATGGCCTTGGCTTCAGGCCCTACGGGGACTCAACCGCTAAACGTCACGAGACACACGCTGCCAAACGCATCCCGCAAAGAGTACGATAACGTACACACGCAAGGCGTGTCAGCTGATGGATGGAAACTTTTCAGTCATCAAGTAGAAGTCAATTCAATTTCAATCTATCAATGCATGAGACAAACAGCCGGTCGTGGAGTGTAGATTTCCATAAAGAAAACCAGCGTTAGTTAAATATCAATGGGTCCAAGGTGTAGGCCTACCTCGGATCAACTGCAGGCCACAAGTTGACTCAGAACAATCTGATTCCTCTCCTCACTCTGAAACATGTTGATATATAATATAATATTATTGGTGTGATAAGGCAGTTTAAATGTTGTTGGATTATTTTTTTACCTCCTCCGTCGAACCCACTCCGGTCATAACATGACATTGGTACATATAATTAAATTATATGTATTATAAATAAGTGCGATAAAATAATACACTGCTTGATGAACACAAGTGATTTCCCACCATAACACACGTGAAAACAACACACGTCATTTCGCCCCGTGGTGATGGCGATGGGTCCCAGGGCTGAGGGGCCCGAGGCTGGAGTTCTGCAGCGGGACTCTATTGGATTAATCGGCAACAGTGCGCATGTGTGAAACAATTGAATTAACTCTAATCAGGTTTTTTATATTCCACATTTTACCACTTTACATTTAACAATTTGAAATGCCGATGCACATAATCCTATATCCTATCATCAATCAAATCCTATATAAAACATCCATGAGAGGCATAGTTTAATTTATATTTAGAAATGCAAAGTTAAAGAGAATGATCTTTAGATATAAAATGAACATAAAAAACGGTGTTTAGCATTTTTGCTTAACTGAAACAAAACATTGCCGATTTTCAAAGATCCATGTGGTTTAAAGGAAATATGACGTAGTCCAGTACATTCTACGTGATAGGTCAGCTTCAATGCATGGGCGGGAATGCTTTTCTTTCATTGGTTTAAAGGTTAAATCGCTCTCCACTCATTGGATAAAGAAGTTGTCCTGCCATTGGTTCATGCTCCGTTTAGGCTCAATTTGAAAACACTTCAGAATTTACAAAGGAATAGCAGGAAAGAAGACTGCAACAAGGACGTTTATTAAGGTATAACTTTATAATTTAACTTAATATTCTTGCTTCGTTCCCTTCTTTGCAACTGTAATCATGGCAAATATTGTATTAGTTTCGTAAAGACAGGTCGTCGCATTGTTTGTCCTATTGATTACAACAATCCTAGCGCAGCTGTGTTATGGTAAAGTTGGGTCAATCTGGTCTTGCATTGTCCAATCTACGTTATAAATCAGTGGCGTGACTAAAACAATTTCCTTTTGAAATGTGTTGCTTTAAGAGCGCCAGCACATCGACATGATGCACGGAGGCGACGGTGACCAACTCCAGTGCTGTGCGGCGGTGGAGACACTGAACGCCGCTGGGCAGGCCATCAAACGCCAGGTCATCCGAAAAGCCAATATTCTTCTGGGACGCAACGAATTCCAGGAAATAATTCTTAGAATAGAAGATGGTAAAGTGCCACAAAGCTACGCTTTGAAGGAGTTCAGACTGTTCACCAAGTTCACTAAAGAGGGGAAATGCACTGTTAAACTGCTCCCCGAAAACATCCAGGTGCTCATCTCGAACTGTCCCCCAGATCAACTTAACGTCTTCCTCAAGACCCTCAGTATCAAACATCAAGCATGGCAGACCCTCAAACAGGTGACCAACCGGGACAAACTAAAGGCTGCTCTGCCCCGCAGTTTTGAAACGATCAGCCCATTACAGCAGAAGGATTTGCAGAAGGCCAACGAACTGAGGAGCAAGGTCGCTTCCAAAGGCCTAGCAGACCGGACTAATAACAAGATGAGGACTGGGCCAGGTCAACAGGTCAAAAGGCCAAGAAGTGACTGTGATTTCAGCCCAGTAAGTTAACCTGAATAAACTCCACAAAATGTCCTAATGGTTATTTAGATTTTTGTTTGAAATTTTTCAAGATCTGCTTTACGTAATTCTGACAATTGCATTGTTGTTTCAGAGCAAGGCCAACCCCAGCAAGAAGCCGGTGCTTTCTCTCCCGGCAGCTCGTAAGCTAAACAAAGAACAGGCTGCGGTCCTCACCGCGGTGCTGTCTGGGAAGAATGTCTTCTTCACCGGAAGTGCAGGTATGGATGTACGTAGGTGTTCACATGCTGCCCATGTAAAGCTGTTTGCACACAGCCACAACAAACACCAACACCCAACCTTAGGATTGGACATGGTCACCAACAAAAACATAAATCTGACAGCAGATAATAATCACGAGTACGGCACACTCTCAAATGTTGTGTTTTCGGGGCAGTGTGCACGCACCTTAAAGATTGCTTTTACCGTAATCATTAAGTTGTGAACTTAGTTCTCATGGTCTTTGGAGCACTCTCAATATTAGTAGTAGATAAACAGTAGATTATACTGCCACACACCCGCCTCCAAGGATGTTGTTCAATCACAACACATCCGTATGTGGCTTTATTCTGTTTCTTTTACAGGCACAGGGAAGTCTTTTCTCCTGAAGAGAATCGTGGGCTCTCTTCCTCCAAAGAGCACCTACGCTACAGCCAGCACGGGGGTGGCAGCGTGTCACATCGGAGGGACAACGCTGCACAACTTTGCCGGTGAGTTTCGCCCGATTGGACGTGTGTGTTCCCCGTCCTCCCTGTGTTTTGGTTTGATCTTTTCTCACTGTTGCGGTGGTTTGTTCGTCCCTCAGTAAGAGGCTGTGTGTGTGTTCCCCGTCCCCCCTGTGTTTTGGTTCGATCTGTTCTCACTGTTGCGTTGGTTTGTTCATCCCTCTAAGAGGCTGGCTGTGTGTGTGTGTTACAGGGATCGGCTCAGGCTCCGCCCCCTTGGAGCAGTGCATTGAGCTGGCCCAGCGGCCCGGCGTGCTGCAGCACTGGACCACCTGCCGCCACCTGATCATCGACGAGGTCTCCATGGTGGACGCCCCGCTGTTCGACAAGCTCGAGGCCATCGCCAGGTGAGGGGACACAACCGAACGACTCTAAAGTCACTCTGTACCGTCCAGTCTTTCTTTTAAGAAACTTCGTCATGGACCTGAATAATTATCTATTTATTTTCTCCGATTTTGATTGTGTGCATCTTAGGAGCTCCTCTCATCCTGACTGTAAGTGGCCTGGATAAAAAGGACTTCAAAATGTGGCTCTTTAGTAAACTCTGAATAGTCATGTCGGCAGTAGTAGTAAAAAGGTGGCAAAGATCAGCCTTCTGTCCTTGAAAGGAAGAACAGGACCAGAATAAATCCTCCAAAAAGCTTTTAAAATGTTTATTCTGGAGCTCTTAAGGCTATTTGATGCTCTTAGTTCTTGCCCATATTGATTTATATTGATCTTCGTCTCACCTGTTAGAGGAAAAACAAGCCATGGGCCACGATATTGACACACCTCACATTAACACACACAATATTAACAGTCTGGTGACGATGGCAGACTGTGTTATTTTCCCCTCGTATTTAAGAAGGGCTTTAATCTTGATCTGGCTGGTTTTAACCAGCTTTAGCTAACGAAGAGGCTACAACACACTGGCAGCAGACATTTGCAAAGGGTCTCTATAGGGGAGAATTCTCAGATCGTCGTCTGCATAAAAAACTATTTATATAGATGAAAGGATCCCAGGCCTTTATGAACCTCTGGGGGACACTGCTGCAAACGTGCAGCCATGGCTAAATTAAAGAGACCTTTCTGAAAGATTGTCCAAAAACCAACCCAGTGCTAGGCGTTGTTGTTTTACAAATTAGGTGAGATGGCTTGACTTTGTCTGAGTGTGTGCGTGTTTTTGTGTATAGTGGCTAATGCTTTCTTAAATGAACGCCCCCGTTTCCCCTCACTCACACACATTATCATCTTCCTACTTTACCTAATCTCCATGTAACTACCCAGGGCCTAGGCTCCTCACACTGACCCTATTAAACTGATGGTTTATTCAAATTTGCAGTCAGCGTTATTGTCCTCCACTCATTGTCTGCATTATACACAGGTTTTTAAAAGGATGAGCTTAGCTTTCTGATGCTGAATTTGTGATTGCAATAACTGATTATCAAGCAAAACAAATGTTGGTCTCCAGGAAATTCTGTGGAGGTTCTCATTGAACAGACTAAAGCTTGTATTGGATGTGCAGACCACCAGTCACAAATAAAAGGCTTATTCTTGCCTTAGGGAGGCGATGCCGCCACAATCATGCATCCCATTTTCCCGCATCACTTGACTAATTGGGTACCCCACAGGGCAGCTCATCTGACTCAACCCGTAACCCCAGGCCTATCTTTATTCAAGCTTACCCAACAGATTTTGCTATTGGAGTATTGAAATGTTTACACTTAGTCTTTTTGGCAGACTTTTATCCAAATTGACTTACAAGTGAGGCTGAGAACAATCCCACACCAATGTATTTTAATGTAGGTCCATGTTGAATGATTCTTCCTGTTGCAGCAACAGTGGATGGAAGTCTGGAGTTATTAACGAAACAGCTCCACAGTTTGAAAGCCTACCGTCTTAGATTCTCCACCGTTGTGACCTCTGAGTGACTGTTTGGCTGCAGGTCGGTGCGGCGTTCCACGGAGCCGTTCGGAGGCATCCAGCTCATCGTGTGTGGGGACTTCCTCCAGCTGCCTCCCGTCTCCAAGGGGAAGGAGAAGGCCGTCTTCTGCTTCCAGGTCAGATGATGCCGGAAGGCACTCAAGTATTTGTTGTTGCTGGTGAGCTTCTTATGCAGAACCGCCACAGGCTGATAGCCCAAAGTCATCTGAGGGGGGGAGGGGGATAGGGTTTCTACGGCACCTCGCTTAACGAGATTCTCACAGAGAGGGAATTGTTTCAATCTTGGTCCTGTCTCAAGTTTCCTCAAGCGATGTTGTAATTTCCACCCCTCTACCAAAAGCTTTATTAAAAACTTGTGTCTTGACTTAGTTCCGGCAATAAGGTACAAGGTTCAATCCCCAATCTCTGCATGTACCCTTGAGCACGATGCCTAACCCCTAGCTGCTCATTAATGACACAAATAAATCCTAATTTCTACAAGGCTTTCGATGACTATGTCTGCTAAATGACTAAAATTGAAATGTATGTAGAACTACTTCTAGTTTTTGTTTTTAAGCAAAACTGATCAGTTGTTGGGGAGACAGACTTGCCTCTGTGTGTTGTTGGTGCATCCTTGAGCAGAATGGCTTACCCCTAGTGGCTGTGTAGTGACCAGTCTAAATGTATCGTAAGTCGCTTTAGATGAAAGCATCTGCTGAACGACTAGATGGTAAATCGCTGGGGTTGCAGATGTCTTGTTTCTGCCGACCTCTGTACAAGTGATGGGGGTTGCTGGGAATGCTGGCTGGAGGGCGAGGCCTGACCTCTCCTCCTCCCCCCGGACCCTACAGGCCCGCAGCTGGGGGAAGGTCATCCAGGTGAACATGGAGCTGATGGAGGTGCGACGACAGACGGACCAGTCTTTCATCTCCCTCCTTCAGGCGGTGCGAGTGGGCAGGTACTGTCACACTGCTGTTGGGACTTTTAATTTGTAGCTTAAAGTCTGCTTGGTCACTCACACTTACGTGGTCATTAGTCAAAGTTTATATCATCCTGTACAGATTCTCTTGACAGA
Source organism: Brosme brosme (assembly GCA_900302425.1). Taxonomy (NCBI): domain Eukaryota; kingdom Metazoa; phylum Chordata; class Actinopteri; order Gadiformes; family Lotidae; genus Brosme; species Brosme brosme. The sequence continues at coordinate 17,457 of OMKX01064676.1, forward strand.
CCATGGTCGTTTATGTAGTTGGAGCTGAGGCATAAGTAAAAATAAGCTCAAATAACAATTGTATAAAAAAAGAACGAAGGTAGTAAAGGTAAACCAGAGGATGGCATATCATTTTTTATAATCCAATAAATCGTATATTAAATTCTCTTGATTCTGCTTTGCTTGAGGAAAAAGGCCGAAACTCAATCTATGGTTTTCAGGATCACTGAAGAAATTACTGCACAGCTGATGGCGAGTGCCTACCACAAAATCGAGAGAGACGGTATCCTGGCAACCAGACTGTGTACGCACAAGGATGATGTGGAGCTCACAAACGAGAACAAACTCCAGCAGTTAACAGGTTTCCGTTGTATTTTTTTAAATATTTTTTAGATTTTATTTATTTATATTTTCAGTTGGCTGCAACTCTAGCCGTATAACGAGGTGGAAACAAGGTAACTTGTGGCCTGAGAGACAGGCGACATTTGTGACCAGGTGTTTTTAGTGGGGTGATTCATATTGGGGAGCCTTGAAGCTGCAGTTCCTAAACAACGGCTCAACTGAGACACCTCTTTTGTTTCTTGGGATTTTAATTGTACGAGCTGTGCTCTTCTGCTTCCGGCTGTCTTCTCTTGCTTTCCTTTCAATTCTTCTGCCTGTCAACCTTGACGGTCTCCGTGCTTTTTTTTGTTTTCCGACAATAACTTCTGAATGGCATACGAGCTGTCAGTGTTTTAAATCATTTGGGCCATTTCACGAGGTAATCTCGTCAATTTTGTTTCATCCTCTTTGGCGGCACCTATGGTGATTAAAAACAAGTTCATTGAAGAGCAAGTCTGTTTCGCTAGAACCACCAGTCCCTCAGTGGCGGGTCAACCAATGCTGGGTAATGGAAAACGTGTCACTAACTGACACGAGTCCTTTAGTGACTGCAGTCATTTTAATGCATGGCGGTAATGTAGCCACCAACACCCAGTTTGTAACATTCATTCTACTGCAAATGTAAGGGCTTCCATTAGTGGGCCATAGACTATTTAGAGAGCTTTGAGTACTTTAAGAACCCTTTGAATGAATAGGATGCAAAAGAAATGGCGGGGGAGAGAAAAGTACTGCAACCTAAAATGATGCTAACCCAGGGCATTACCATAATGAGTCAACGACTGGAACACACCTCTGGCAATCACGGTGTATTCTGTGGATTTCTTTTTTTCTCGTTTTGATTTGATTTGATTTTTGTCACAGACATGCAGTTTTTGTTGGCTAGACACTGTCATTATGATCTTTCATTAGTTATGTTGACCAAAGTAGTACAGCACCCATCTATTCTGTGCTCCTCTCTCCATCCCTCAGGGTCTGTCCACGTGTTCGAGGCCTTGGACAGCGACACGTCCCTGGTGAAGACTATTGACGCCCAGAGCCCCGTCAACAGAATCCTCCAGCTCAAAGTGGGCGCGCAGGTAGGCTTGAGGTTTCCTGTCGCAGTACAACTCTGAAATTACACCCTGATTACACTTTTTCTGTTTTAGAATTATGTCTTAACCTAGCCCTATTTATGACCCTAAAATACGGTGAATATCATGATGATATGATGATATCATATGATCATACATCATCCTTTTGGGTCACAAAGTGATTATATTGGAAATATTTCGGTATAAAACACAATGACTTTCCACCTGATGTTCTTTATGGAACCACGGTTTGACCCAGATAATGGAGTATGTTCTTGATATAACGCTGGACTTTGGGCTCACCAGGGGGGCTAGTCTTGGACGGTCCTTTTCGCTGATTCTGTTCATGCCACAATTGTAAAAAGTTTAGATTCCCTCTCAAATGGCCATAGGAGACCTAGGCGGTGTATAAGTGAGTGCCGTCCTATCTGACGGAAATTTTTAATTCTCCATTCGTCTGACGCTACACTCTCTCCAGTGTATTCTTCCAAATGATGCGCATTATCATGGAGGTGGAGAAAAATTCTAAATGAGGTAACCGGTTGTCATGGTGAGAAATAACCTTCCGTTAGTCAAACCAATGAGGTGCACTGAGATAATGTACGAGGAAAGAGTCAACCTGCAGAGAGCGAACATTTTCAGCCAGCATGGGGGTGGATTTTGAGCACTTTGGGAAAATTGCGACGTAGAAATCATATGTTAATTTAAGAGGAGCCATTTTGACATTTCTATAATGATGCCTGATGCTGGACACCCTGCATGGTTGTCATACATCTGAACTTCGTTGTGCAGCCACAAAGTTTTTGGAGCTAGCAAGTTTGTAATTGCTTTAACAATTTAGTTTTTTATTTGTTTGTTCTAAACTCCACCTCAGTCCCCTTTTATTATGTAAAAGATATCTGCTAAATGAATGAATGTCTAATGGTATTATTGTACTGTAAAATAAGTCCCAAACCCTAAATAGAACAGTTTACACCTAAACGCAAAGCTTTCCCCGTTCCCCCGTGTGAACACTCAGAGTCAGCGTGTGTGTGGAGGAGGAGGTCTAAAGCCTGTTGTGTGTTTTGCGTACGTCCTGTTCGAAGGTCATGCTGACCAGGAACCTGGAGGTTGAGCGGGGTCTGGTGAACGGAGCGAGGGGAGTGGTGGTGGGATTCGAACCCGGAAAACAAGGTCACTATTTATTTGTGTTTATTTACTTATTTGTGCGTGACTGTGCATGTACCGCACATAACGGACTGTAAATGAGCAGTCGTTGAGATGCAAGTTCAGGATGGCGTTGTGGCTACGGTGACTCTCAGACGGAGGGTTCTGGGGTCCATCCCCGTCGTCCACGGCCTCCCTGCCTGCTCCTTCATGTTGCTCTGGTTAAAATGGTCTCATTAATGGTTACTGGCTAACATTATACCCAGGTCAAGTTTGAGTGCCTGGATTTTCTTGTTTCCCATTTCTCTGAATTAATCTTAATTTAGAGAAATGAGAAACTCCAAACAACCAGTTTTTGAACTACCAGCCTCGCCTCATGTCAGACATTACTCTCATGTCAGACGTAACTGACATGAGTCTTGGATCAAATAAGGAAGCAACACCACACTAACTCACACTAACTCCCTATCGACCTGAACGCAGGTCTGCCGCGCGTGCGTTTCCTGTGCGGCGCCACGGAGGTGCTGAAACGCGAGCGCTGGATGTTCAAGGTTGGGGGCGGGCTCTACGTGAGCCGGCAGCAGCTGCCACTCAAACTTGCGTGGGCCATCTCCATCCACAAGAGTCAGGTGAGTGGGCTCCCCGATATAACACGCTAGGGGGGGACTCCCTCTGTCTGCATGGGCTTCCACCACATGCATTTAGTTTTAAATTGCATATCCAGAGATGAGGAGGGTAATTAAAGTGTGTGTCATAGACATGGATAGGCCATTAATGTGTTGGAGAATCTCTAGGGAAATTCTGCAGACATTTTCATAATTAATCTTTGGAACCTGAAAAGGCTGGTACAATCACGAATAGAAAGGCCAACTTCCCTGGCCATTTCCATGACTCATTATGTTAATGGTAAGATAACTTGGTGAGTCATGAGATGAATTGCCCTCCTCAGGGGCTAATTAAAGGTGAAGTGTGTAGAACTCTCTGGTGCATCTAGCGAACGGAATAGGCAGAAATGTAATATCTGATCCCTAATTGTTTTAATAACAGTATAATCTAATATAATCAAAAGTTATTTGATTTCATAATCACCCTCTTACTTGTAAGCTACAACTACACGATGCTGTCATGTGATCTCGTATGATGTCATCATTTTAGAAGTAGCCACTGGCACCTTACAGGCCACTGAGGCCAGTACAGTTACTTTTATTTTCTCTCTCCAACTTAACTTTTACTGCCACTAGCCAGACATCACGCACAAACTCTCTTCTGCCTCAGGTGGTCGTACCGAGAAACCCCGTCCCTGTAGAACAATATATCTTTCCTACCGGCACGTTCCGCTGTCTGGTTCAGAATCTGATTGACCTAAGGTCACTTTCTGGAATGCGTTGGAATGGGAGTCTGGGTAATTGAGCTCATGGGTTATTGCCCAAATGTCACCCTTTGATGTATTGCAAGGTGTAGGTAGAATAATGGCGATTTTCTATTGGCCGAACCGAACATGCGCTGATGTGCATTTCCACTATCGGTTTAAACGCGTCGTGCTGTGCCGTGACGCGCCTGAGATGGTCAAGTGAGCCGAGTAGGCTCGCGGTGACGTCAGCCCTGCTTGCTGTTCCGAGCGAGAAGTTGTCTCTCAAATTGTAGGAATATAGACCTATACAAACCAGTGGCGTAGCCAGGATTTTTCAACAGGGTGGACTTTAGCGAAGTAGGGGGGGCCACTCTTTTTTACATTTTTTCTTTTTTTTATTCCGATATAGGCAGTACAGCAATTGTCCCAAAATTAAACAACACGTGATTTTACCACAGATCAGACGAGTAATGGCAAACCATAATAGGCTACATTGATAAATAGATTATACTTTATTCATCCCCGGGGGGAATTTAAGGCACAACATGCATGCATGTGGTTTTAACATCGAACATAAAGACTTGTCAAATAGCTAGTCAAGACCATGGAGAAGAGGACCATATAAAGTAGCCTGGGCTAAATATGAACAAAAACACGTACGCCAGGCTACGGTTGTAGGCGATTGCGAGCGCTTTGTAAAAATGTAACAAAAAACCCCCAGTTAGACAGCCTGAACCGAAAACATTGATTCTGAGGGTACAACTCAAAATAACAAAACATAACCGCTTCTGACCAAGAAGGCTATTGAGTTCAACAAACATTTCAGGGATTTTCAATTCGGTGCGTGCGTGCTGAGTGATGATGCTGGGTCCGACTCAGAGAGAGCTGAAGGGCTAGGGCAAGGACTGGACTGGGTAGACAGGTTGGCAGGCGGACTCCTGGACTGACGGGCAGAAGGGTCGGGAGAACTACTCGCACCCGGAGGCATGGAGAGAGCTGAATGACAAGGACTAGAGGTGGTTGTGGAGGACGAGGTTGAAGGCAACGAGACCGAGTCATCGTTGTCGGCATTGATCCTTTCTGAGGTGGTCAAATCTAATCTTGGTTTCTTAAAAAATGACGCCAACGATGTTTGTTTTGACATATTTGTAGCCTAACAGTTAATAGCGCAGCTAACAGCTAGCATTCATTGCGAGCTTCCAGCGATTGTTGCCATAGCTAACGGACGCACGCTGCGGCCGCCTACATAGGTTTACCCAATCAAAATGAACATAAAGAGCATTTCTGTAAATATTTAACATAATGATACTTTGTTGTACGGAAGAGGATTAGGGCCACATATGATTTTATTTTTGAGTTTTCAGTTTAAAGTCAGAATTCTGAGATTAAAGTCAGAATTCTGAGATAAATCGGAATTCTGAGATTAGTCAGAATTCTGACTTTAATCTCCAGAATTCTGAGAATAAAGTCAGAATTCTGACTTTAAACTCAGAACACAAAAAAATGTATTATATGTGGCCCTAATCCTCTTCCGTATGGGACCCCTCGAACACGCAGAAACTCTCTTGCATCCATCTTCAGTCATGGTGTGGTTCCCGTCCTGTATGCCGCAGAATGACTCACTGAACTTGGTTCCTTACAGGCAGGGATGGGCACACATACATCAAAATGTATTTCCAAATAAAATACCAAATACCAACCTTAAAAATGTATCAAAATAAGCTACAAAATACAGCAGCCAAAAAATTTATCAAATTAAAATACTGTATTTTTGTATTTTCAAAATACTACAAAATACTTCTCTCCCCAAGGCACTTTTTTAAACAACCTTTCTCTAATAAGTCACCATAGCACTGAAATATTTCACAGGTCAGAGAACAGACAAATTTAAAGTCGAGAAA
>OMKX01064683.1:0-16817 GCA_900302425.1 Brosme brosme
AGTGAAGACTGGGTTAAAAAAAAAAAAAAGTGTATATTACAAAAGCGATTTTATAATGATAGAATTACGGTTCTGAATCGGTGAAGTGTCCCTTTAAAAGAGAAGCATGCTGAAAAGAAGTGAAGGCGTATGAGGGAGGAGGAGCGGACGCACAGAGTAGCCTCTCACCTTGGCTTTTGGTGATGGTGGAAACTGGGATTCTGCTCAGGTTCTTCTTTTTCAGACCATCTTTTATTCCTGAAACTTGGGCATTGTAAGGTGTCAGAATCACAATACTTTCCTGCTCCACCTTGGCTTTCTTCACCAGACTTTCAGCAATTTCCACCTGTGAAGCATGAAAACCAAACGTATATAACGACCCGTTAACGAATCGAAGGATCATGTAAGAATCTGGTTACTTTAAAATGACCCCCTGACAAAACAAATACATTATATGTCATGTTTAGGTGTCATTATGCCTCGTACGTGTTACTTGAGTATCACTCAAGTAAATCAAGCTCAATAAAATGCATAACCCCATGTTTAGATGCCATATAGAGTTCATTAAATACCGCCATGTTTAAGACCATGTATCAGAAGTGTATTCTTACTACAGTTGGTTAGGACGACCCAATATTGACAAAGTAACTGGCAATAGTTTTCAGATCCTCCAGATCAAATGTTACGTTTGTCTTGGGAAAGTTGCCAAATGATAGAAATATGAAATACTAAATAAGATATGATCTGTGTTACAGTTCCTGGCTGAGGAACAGTGTGCCTTGGTCTAATGATGTGGCGTTAACTTTACCTGGAGTGTTTCCCTTGACCCATATCTGCACAGAATATAAATAAGGAATTAAATGCCCCATAGAAATATAAAAAACACTTTACCACTTTCTCTTGCTCTTCAACATTTGCTTTGGAGTTCTGATTCCCTTTTTTTGTGCTCACAACCAGACTGATTTCCTTTCCAGTGATGTGTCCAAAAACTATCGTCTTGGGCTTCTTGTCGATGAGTAGAACACTCTGTGGCGGCTTCACCGCAGTGATGAGACGATTCTCGTAATATGCTTCGGATGGGAACTGGCATATTTCTTCATGCTAGGTGCATTAGAGACAATTGATTAATGTTTAAAAAAATATATATATACAATATTACAATCATAAATATAACATTGTTACTTTTAGCTACATAAGATGTAACATAAAGATACACTTTCATTATATCTCAATCTATTCTGATTGAGATACATGATTACTCACCATTCTATACTGAGTGATGAGCATGATCACTCTCTCTCTCTGCATGGTACAGTAACGTTCAAACAGAGACCTCGACATTCCCAAATTCCCCACATACTTATTTGTGATGATTGGACGTAATTGTTTGTGGTCACCGAGAAAAATGACCTGGGTGGGATAAACAAATAAATGAGAACCATTGATTCAAAAGGTTGTCTTTTCTTCATGCAATTAACACCACAAAAATGCATAATTGCATGTGGATGTTTTTGTTGGAATTTTAAGAATCAAAGACACTCCTAACTGTTTGAATCGTGTAATTAAATCTAGATCGATTAGTTGTTAGAGAATAGGACCAGGCTATAGAGAGAGGACCTGTTAGAGAACAGGACCAGGCTGTAGAGAGAGGACCTGTTAGAGAATAGGACCAGGCTGTAGAGAGAGGACCTGTTAGAGAACAGGACCAGGCTGTAGAGAGAGGACCTGTTAGAGAACAGGACCAGGCTGTAGAGAGAGGACCTGTTAGAGAATAGGACCAGGCTGTAGAGAGAGGACATGTTAGAGAATAGGACCAGGCTGTAGAGAGAGGACATGTTAGAGAATAGGACCAGGCTGTAGAGAGAGGACATGTTAGAGAATAGGACCAGGCTGTAGAGAGAGGACATGTTGTAACAGGTTCCTGGTGCAGAACCCGTGATATGATTTGTAGGGTTTTGTTAATCTTGATAATCTTGATCATACTTGTATTAACACACAGGTTTATAAATATGTACTGGAGAACTATGTTGAGGACAACAAGCCACACAAACCTATCCGGCGGCACTTGGGATGGAAAATAAGATGTGTCATGAATATAAGACGCTCAATTGTATCCACAACATCAAAGAAAGGCACAAACCTTTTCTGGTTTGTTGCAGACCAGTGGAATGAGGGCCTGTGGTTCGGTGGCCATTGCACATTCATCGATGACAATCTGGCGAGCACTGACCGCGCTGGTCAGACCAGGGGACGAAGAGGCTGAGCATGTGCAGATGATGATGTCATGCTCTTTAAACTCATGCTCCCGAGCCTTTCTGAGAAGGGTCTTGTAGCTGAAAGGAAAACGAGATCCATAAAGTAACACTTGACTACAAACTCCAGTTAAGTAATCACACCATGGAGTCTTACTTACTCGTCCACTTCTTCATCGGTCAGTTCCTCTATCTTTTTCTCAAGGGCAAGTTTTATTTTTTGGTCAAACGCTTTTATTTCTGCCGAAAAGGGGTTGTGGTCCTCTCTCATGAGGTGATGCAAAGTGATGCTCCTGTAGAGCAAACAACACAAGATTAATCATGGGAATTTGTGCTTATTTGCAATTTAGATGGCAGTGTCCTTGTTACAGTGTAATAACACGGTAATAACCACGTAACAACCTATAATAGCATGTACCATATATATGTAAGTAACGCCTCTTTCTGAAATTGTTCCTGTTAAATTACTGGTTTAATCTTTCCGGCAACACTAGTGATTTTCACTATTCACACATGCAGCTACGAACTGGAACATTTCCGTTTATCTCCCTTTAACACAATGGATAGGCCAATGGACAGTCCAGCAGATGTCGGTCATGCAGCACTTGCCAGCCGGGTATAAACCTCAAAAGATGAAGAAGAGGGGGAAGGCCCTCCCCTCAGTCGCTCCCTTATTTCGGAATATGTTAAATTTCCAGCCAACCTTGGAAAGGGAGCTTGTTCGCACACAAAAGAAGCTGTATTGATATTGTTATCAAATCACCCGATAAGCCTTAAGATAAACAGTCACACTTGAATAAATAATATAAATCAAGTTTGTCCACAAAGGTCAGCCAGCAGAAATAAAATCAACTTCTTTTGAACATTATTATGTATTAAAGGGCCAGTTAACCCAAAACATTTTCTTTTGTTTGAAAAGTGTTCATATGTCTTATATATGTCTTATAATATGGAAAGTACCTTTCCCTCGGCACTTCAACGGCCTCGGGACACCTGCGGGGAGGTGTGTGTGGCTGTGTGGACCTCATTATGGAGCTCATACACAACGATGGGACTCAAAATGTATGACAATGTTGGCTTGGGTAGTAACCATGGGGATCACACGCCCCCCTTCTTCCTAGAACTCTCAGCCCAAATTTTTTTTTCTTAAATCTGTGTTTGAATTCAAGCTGAAACAGGGGTTCACCTACACTTAAGGTAAATGACTGGGTGTCACATTGCTTATGAGGCAGTATTACTTGTGTAATTACACTGTAACAGGACACTAATGTAAAGTGTACCCTTGAATCGGACTGATTGTAATACCGGAGTTGTGGAATGGAGCGCTCTTGACGAAGAGAATCCTTTGATAACTGAAGACTGCTGCCAGGGTACGGGTAGTCCAGCAGCTCCACTTGTTGACCGTAAACTCTGAGAGGCCTCAACTTGTCTCCAAATTTCAGCAAGTACTCTATAAGGCAGTATTAAAAGGAAATACAAAGAATGATTAACAGCCAACAAAACCTAAATGGATACAAGAGCAGAGACTTGTGTTCATCTGCATTGTGTTTATTATTATAACAATCACTTGGTCACAGTTCAGAATTATGGCAAGTGATCAGATTATTTTACTTGCCAGCGACAACGTCAACAGACTTGTTGGAAGGACCACAGTAGAGAATGACATCTTTTTTGTCCCGCTCGGTAGGGTCAGTGTTTCTTCTTTCGGTTCTGGCGTTTAGCTCATGGAACCAGTACACAATGTACACTCCCACCACTGTCTTCCCAGTGCCTATGAAAGGGGTTCAGACATTATTTTATTGCTTCCTTATATCAGGCAATGAGAATTTCCTTTTTTATATTGCTCTTACCAGGGGGCCCCTGTATAAGCGTGAAATTGTTTTGGAGAGCTTTCTCAACAGCTTCAAACTGAGTGTCATTCAGTTTTGGTAGTCCTTTTGGCGGCTCTAGTCTCCTGACCTCAAACTGCTGCACACTGTTCTGGGAGGCTTCACGTGACAACATTGTACATCAATCAATATATATATACAAACATTTAAGATTGCAAATGAGTTTAGGCAACGACTTTGATATAGAAATTGTATTAATAAAATGAAAGTGGCTTACCCTCTCTTGGAATGGGCTGCCCAAGTGCTATACTCTGGACAAGGTCAGAAGCAGACGCAATGTTGATGACTGCGCTTGCTTTACGTCTGAAAAAGAAGGATTTATTTTACTTTTTAATAAAGTACACAAAAAATATGCATATCACATGACGTTAACATCAAATACATGATCATCTCCATATGTTAACTATAAACAAAACACGGGTTTTTTACTTACATGTCTGGCAAAAGCTTAGGGATTAATTCCACTGTGAAACGGATGTACTTCTGAAAGACACAGTCTGGAACGATGTCCATGGGCAAGTGACTAACCAGGAAATCCACTCTTTTTGTCTTGCCATTTTTGAGCTTCATCTCTTCTACTTTCTCCGTAACTCCATGAGCAACCCATGTGAAAGTGCTCGGGTCCACGTCTTTGGAATGGTCTAGCTTAGAGGCTGGCTTTAAACCACTTCTCCGTATGCACAACAAGCACTTTGCAAGGTTGCATTCAATGGCCCATTCCTTAATTTGTTTGAGCGGGAGGTCAAAGCTTCCTTTGCCTAGGCCTCCATGCTCTCGATGGAAGTTCACCACCAAGTCCTCAATGACGATACTGTCCCCTTCACGCACTGCTGCCTCAGCAGACTCCATATCGCACAATGGCTTCCACACTGCAATGTACTCATCAGTGTTGAAGTATTTCCCCTTGGTACGAGATATTGCAAATTTGGAGAAGGAAGTAATGGGGCTGTGTGCATGGTTGATGCAAATCTCCAAATTGTCATTAAGGGACATCAATTGAACCGTTGGTGTCAGGAAACCTCTTGTTACCTCTGATGTCACTTGGAGCTGAACGATGTCACTTGGTTTCAGTTGGACCTCAAGGTCAATGTAATGTTGTTCATCCAATGCGCATGGGCTAGCCGCAAGGTCAGACTCCTTACCGGGGGTTGGTTTCCAGGTATGTTCCAGTTTCTCAGTTTCTGCTCCCAATATGAGAGACTTCATTTCCATCCAGCTTTCATTTTCAATTGCCTCAACAATGGCTTTCCATGTTGTGGCCGGAACCTCTGTGCAGTAGCCACTATTTTGCAGCCTTCTCACGTCTTGTCTGATTTTCACCTTAGCAAATGTGTAGACTCGTTTTTTCCATTTTAGGGTCATGCACTTACTTTCTTTGTCATAAACCGGTTGGTCCTCCAGCTGTAAGTCTGTATACATGATTGGTAGACTGTCTGGGAAGACATCCTTGTCAAAAGGAAATGAAACCCTGAAACTTTCGCTTTCTTTGTCTGCGTTCACAATAATTGCTAGCTTTGAGACATTATGTTTCTTTACATTCGCTGCAAGGTTGATCATTTCAGCCTTTTTTTCGTAGTCATTTGCAGACCTTATTCCTTTTTCAAACTCTTCACACAAAATGTCAATCTCTCTGAGAGAATAATAATGTGGAGTTCCACAAATGACTGTGTGCAAAAGCCTTTGCAACACAATGTCAATGTACCTTCGAATCGGAGAGGATGCCTGTGTGTAAGACGTTAGATTTAGACTGTAGTGCCCAACATCTGCTTTAGGAGAAGATTTGGAGCGAATTACATATGCTTTCCTAAGGCACTCTTTAAACCCTTTCAGTACTGGCATTAGCTGAGGGTGAATGTCATCTGCAGCAATCAGGTCAACTATTTTGTCATCGTCACTTCCTTCTCTGGCCGCTGCCTGGATCTCATTCCATACCTTTGTTAGCACACGAAAGCTCTTGCCATCAGTTAAATCCTGGGCTTCTGCACCCTTTTGATCATGTCCAATTTTGTTCCTTACATGGAAAGATAGTGGCACAAGCTCTCCGTATGTTTCCTTGAATTGTTCCATCTGCTCAGGTTCAGGTGGAGCTTGACACCGCAATGGTGTGCAGTCTTGAGTTTTTTCTGTGCTGGTCAAAATCTTAGATGCCTCAGAGTTGAACAACACATTTAGCTCCTCAATCATCAAATGGGCTTTTCTGTTCCCTGGAACACGGTCCTTATCAGTTTGAGCATAAGCCCAGTCCCGAAGTCTGATCTTTCTTTGAGCTCTTGCAAATCGATAAGCCATCATGATACAGTCTTTATAGATATGTTCATTTTTTTCACTTATGATATCCTCTGTATCTTCATAGGAAAGCCTTGCATCTGACTGGATCACAGATAGCTGAAAGGTTGGTTTTCCAATTATCGCATTTGTTTCCTTGTTGACTTTCACCATCAACGAGACCACCTCCCGCTTACGATTCAATAGAAGACTCCTACTATTGGTCATGTTTTCAGGGAACATATGGAGTGGTTTCTTATGCACCCGGTAATATGTAGCTCCCCTCTGTCTTGCCTGTTCATCTAAAATGGAACCAGGTGCCACAAAACTTGTGACATCTGCGATATGAACTCCCAACTCATACTGTTCCCCATCATCTCTGATGCTGATGGCATCGTCCAGGTCTTTGGCATCTTTTGGATCAACAGTGAAGGTCAATATTCCACAAAGATCCTCTCTATTCTTCAATGCAGTAGCCCCTCCCTCCTTATCTAGCCTGCTATGAGAACCAAATGTGGTCACTTTGAATTCCTCGTTCAGAATCTTTAGTCCATCCTCGAAAGACCTCCCAATTGGAAGAATATCAATCACTTTACCTAAGGGAAATGTAAGACCATCTTTCCAGCCTATCACCTGCACCATGAACACATGATTTTGTGTGAGATGGTCATCAATGTTCCGATATGTTTTAATTTCCCACCTACCATCTTTGTGCTTCCATACCGGAAGCCTCTTCCAATTGTTCTTCAGGATTAATGTACAGATTTTGGGGCTATTTCGAACAATAGGCACCATGAGCTTTCTTAGGAATTTTGAAGCCCGTCCTTGTGGTGTTTCCCTGTATGGTTCTGGATCCTCAAGTGTACACACAAATACATTGTTTGAATCTGCTCTGTTGATTATGCCTGACACCCTGTGCTGCTCAATGCCATCGGAGGTAAATGCTTCAATGACCACCTCATCTCCATGGAAAGCATGGCCCAAGTTCTTCCTTCCTTCTAGGTGTATGTGTTTGGTTGGATTGTCAAATGGTATGACGTATCCTGAGTAATATGTCCCCATAAGCAACTGTCCATGCTTGTATTTACCTGATGGGTGTTTACACAACTGCAAAAGGTTAGTGTTACCCATAGTGTTATTGTGTGAATTTTTCACATCATCTTTTGGCCCCCCATCCAAATTTTCTTCATCTGAATCCGTTTCACACTGTTCATATTCGTCCTTGAGCTGCTGGAGAATCACATCTGTGGCAACACAGCTTTCAGGGAGCTCAGGTCTTTGAAACCTTGAAATTTCTTCGATATCACGTTCAAAGAACTCCTTGGTGAGATGCTTTGGCTCGAGACTGTTGTTGCTGATGCAGTGGTCTATGTAACATTTCCAGATCCTTGAGGATTCTCCAAAGCAACAGAGGGCAGTAGCATCTCCTACCACCACCACCAGGGACTGAGCCCTGGTCATGGCTGTGTTTAGGACGCGGGCATCACTGAACAGCTCCATGCCTGGCAGGTGAGCTGTGGTTAGACTCTCACGGGTTTGAACGGAGGTTATGACGACTGCCCTGAACTGTTTACCTGTTGAAACACAAAGACCATTTGATTAGAAATACAAATGTACAGGAAATCATACATTTACCTATCCATAGGTAAATGTATATATAGATATCCAAACGAAGCAAATCAAGGCTGCTTAATCAACATTACCTTGCACATTTGCAAAACTCTCAACAAGGACTTTCTCAAGGTGTTTTCTCCAAAGTGCTGACCTGATTTTACGAACCTAAGAGAATTAAAGAAAGAATAATGTATTAATTACCATTTTACAGTACAGACATGTTTTTCACAGGCATGAGGACCAATTACCAATGTATAATTGTTATTACTATTGTTATATTTTAGGCTCATGTGATCAAAAATATATTGTATAATATATGTAAATAAATGAAAGCACACATTTACCTGCCATCCCTCTGATAGAACACAGATGGAACTTGGGTCCCTGGGCCCCCAGGTAAGGGGCCATTGTCGTAAAATGTCTTCCAGGGCTTCGACCACTTTTTCAACCTCCGCATTATTAGACCATGACATTGAAAGCGTGTTCAGCTGGCAGTCTCCCCGTACATGATGGAACTTAAGGGAGTGGTCATTGGGCCCAGCTGGAACCGTTTTCCCACACTTGATGATGTCCCCTCTGCCAACATAGAAGTGAGTGGATACAAACTCTACTATTTCTTTGGTGGAGCGGTAGTTTTCATTGAAAAGGATTCTACTCTTCCGGGCGACATCGCTGTCATGGTCATGATAATAATGGAACAATCTGTTCAGAAGGGTGTAATTCGATCGTTGGTGATCGTCCACGGAGAAGAGCTTGGGACCCATCTGCATGTGATCTCCAGCTAACACCACTCTGGTGCTGGGCCCAGCCAGCCCGAGGGGGATCAAGGCTTCACATTCCAGCATCTGGGATGCTTCATCGATGAGAATGTGGGTGAAGTATCCCTCTGGCAGCTTTAGCTCATGAAGACGTTTGGCCATTGTTGATGTTGTGATGACTATTTTGTGGGAATCCAGTGCATTCTTTGTAGGTGGAAGGAAGAAGGTTCTAGACCTTGAGAGCAGGCAATATTTCAACGTGATTTCGTCGGTTGCCTGTAGAGATGAATGTGTATTTGCCTTTATTCGTATTGGCTTTATATCACGGTCTCCCTGGGCAATGAAGGAATGGAAGTGATCTTTGACATACAGGTCTGCAGAGCTAAAAGAAAATGAAAAAATAGCAAGTGGAAGTAAGCTGAACATCCTTCTAAATATGTCCACATAAAAAGACAATTGAGAAGTAAAATAACACATTTGATTATCAGAATCTTCAGAATGAGATGTTTTTGCTGCTGGTTCGACGAGGTACCTGTTGGTGTGGGTGCAGATCAGCACTTTGTTGTGAGGATCCCGGGCCAGCTCCCTGGCTGCTGTTGCAAGGGTGAAGGTTTTTCCAGTTCCAAATGGTCCATAAATGAGTAGTGGTGCTACACCTTTCCTGGAATTTGACTTGCCTATGATGAAGTCAACTGCAGCCTGCTGTTTGACATTCAAGTGATGGCATCGAGTGCTGCTCACAGGCACTTCACAGTTATCAAGGTCTGGTAAGACCATCTTGGTATCTGGAAGCCCATCTATTGCCTTGTGCATCAGGCAGAACGAAAGGCGATCCAACTGAAACTGCAACTCCATTTGGTGTGTTTCACCACTTTTGAGTTGAAGATCTGAGCAGCATCTTTTGGAAAGTTTTAAATGTATTTTGTTATTGGCAGTGCCCTTCAGTATGATGGCTTCGTAGACCTTGGAGCCATGATCCTTTGGAAATAATGGTGCTATAAGACCAGTCTGAATGCTTCGTTTCAGTACTGTTCCCTCCGGAGTGTCTGGAGTGAGATTAAAAGGAGCCGAGACAGTACAGAACAATTCTCCTGAATTGATCACTGTGCCAGAATATTTAGTTTGCAAATGTTCCGATGTAGTCATTTCTCCACGAATTCCAATTCTAGAAGAAAAAATAAACGTGGTTATTATTTTCCCTTCCAATGTTAAAAGGTAAAGTTTTGCCAGGCAATTTCTTTATGTACGAGAATACTGTTAGTGTCCAGTGTGTCAAATTGAGGTGGCCACTAGCGGTGGGGTTGCAGAACGACTACGGGGGCCTGTACTGGCCTGTATTGTGTATGGTGCCGGTAGGGACTTCCAAAATGTCATCGTCTACGGCAGCATTGGGATTCATTGGTAAGTGTCAAGGAAGGGGGTTCTTTGATAGATTTATGAATTGTATTCTAGTTATTTAGTCTGTAAATATACAACTATAGGTCATAACTTACAGATGAGGCTGAGATACTGAGTATAATTTGAGAGAAAACCACTAATCCATTTACCTTGAAACCAGCTCATTCTCTGCCTGTTCCTCTCTGTACAGGAAGTTGTGCATTTTCTCCCGGTAGCTCTCAGCGTTCCACTGTGTCTGGCCGTCCCCCCCAGGGGGGCGGACAAACCCTGTCTGGGGAGGCTTGTACTTCTTCAGCAGGTCATCTTGTTCCTCCGTCCGGTCTACACATGGGATTATGACCTTGTTTTCTTGATGCCAACGTTCAAGAGGCTGAAGAGACACTCCGCAGCCCGCAGTGGGCTCCTCTGTGAAGGCCGGAGAGCGCGCCCCTACCCTCACCTTCATCACTCGCAGGAGCACGGGCCTCATGCCAAAGTCCAGCACAAGCCACTGTTCATAGAGACCTGGAACGGCAGACGCGAAGAACACCGTGATGTGGTAGGTCTGAGAATCCGTGTTGTGGAACCTCTTCCCCGGGGAATAGGAGCAGGCGCTTCCAGGGGAGATTGCATCGAGGGAAAACGAGGCTCCCGGTTGGTTCTTCAGAAGTGCCACGTGCTCCAGTCGCCTCTGTGTTCACACATAAAGGGATGTTAAGTGATGTGAAAATGGGAATAGACATATTTAAAAATGCTTGAATAAAGTGATCAACAAATGAACAAATTCCCATGGATGCCTCTAGACCCCATGAAACACTGGCTTGTGTTGAACCCAATTAAGCCAAAATGTATGGCGAGATAGATGACAGTAAAAGTGTTAATTCATGATGCCATTTCAAATCTGTTTAGATTTGAATTATTTAGGCTACAGCCCACGATCAGGATAACCGAGCTACAAACACATAAGTCAGGCTCTGTTTGTTCAGTTCCCCAGGACAGATCCCATAAACCATGTCCTGTTACCATCCCATGATCCAAGCTCTTCATGTTTCATATACTTCTCCTTCTCTCTGAGAACGTTGATTCTTTGCTGAATCTCATTTTCCTCCCTCGTATTCAAATTAAATCTAATAATGGCTGATCATGGGTCCGCCTAATCTTTATTCACTTCCTCTGAAGTCCTTAATATTCCATCTAAAAACTCCATTTCCCAGAGTTAAATCCGATTCCATTTTTTTTTTTAACTTGAATAGTAACCTAGAAATCAATCACCATGACTCAGCACACATTTTCCTTTCAAACACCACCACATGGTGATATATATAACCGTCTATCCAAGCCAAAGTCAAAGATATATCCATGGTAGCTTAGAAACTATATCTAGTGTCATGTAGGAACATTTAATATTGAATAAGGCCTCCCAATCTATTTTAAAGAAGCACAACCCAAACCCTGGAACAAGACAAAGCAAATTAGGAGTGGAACGTCTGCACAGATCATTCTTGTGGTAAAGCCCTCATGCATGATTACCATTTCTCTCTAACCTTAATGTCTTTTGACTTCATTGTGTGAAAGGGTGTAGCCGTAAGTAAGTACTAAATGTCAACCTTACCTCTGTGTCAACCTGGAAGTGCCACTGAAATTTGACATCCGTTTTCTCGCACTCTACTATCCGATCTTCCTCGCAAGTAACTTTGACATCCTCTAAATCCTCTGATATCTGGAAAGAAATTAGATTAATAATAACACACACACACACACACACACACACACACACACATATACATATATTTATATATATACAGTTATATATATATATATATACAGTTTATATATAAATATATATATATAAATATATAAACTGTTGACCGCTATTTCATGGAATAGAAAAGTCTATTCCATGTAAAATAAAGTGATAATATGTGTTGTTTCAAAAGGAAGGCAAAAGACGGATGCTTTAGACTCACTACGGTGCGCGCTTCATTGGTACAGCGAGTGTATTCTTTTCGTAATCTCTCAGCGTAGGACATGAGGCCCTGAGCATCAACGTTAGCGCTGATCTGCTCTTCTTCTTTGGTGCGCATGTGCCACTCTCTTAGTTCCTCCTCAGAATGAGCTTTGACACACCTGTCACCGTATTCACAGGTGTTTGGCCTGAGAAAGGGGATCCGGTTAACATTACTCAGGGCCAATATGCATACATTAATAAAGGGCAGAATATTCAGAAAAGACAACTGCAATTCAAAACCTGCTGTTTATTTACATTGCAATGATGAAAAAGCTAACTATTTCTACACAGATGAATTCATTATAAGACTAACAACATTTAATATTTTGATTGTTTGCGTCTGTTCGTATCCATAATCTAGTTATTATGTTACCTTTGTTATCTTTCTATATTTTCTATATGAGCTGTTATGGTTACATCCGATATTTATCTTTTAATATAAGATACCAAAATGTGTAGTGGGTTAGACGCTGTGGGGAATGACAGAATGAAAGAGCAACTCAAATGTTTAAATAGTCATGAAAGGCAAATGCAAGACCCTGAAACAGCCCTCACTAGAAGCTGTGTTTGTATTTCAGTGCTTGGTTCCTCAGCCCACTGACTATATCTCCTTACCTGGCGCAGAGACCAAAGTCTGCCCTGTGGTTGTGTGGCGGGGGGCGTGTCTCCCACTGGGTGCTGGTGTCACCGCTGATGATCTGGGCATGCTCCGGTGAGGCGCAGTGCTGGAGGAACCTCTCGGAGGAGGACATGGTCAGAAGGCAGGCTTTACAGTAGAAGACGACTCCTCCTCCATCGCTCTGCTGCTGCTGCTGCTGCTGCTGCTGCTGCTGGCTCAGCCGGAGCAGCAGGGGGCGGACGGGGGCCGCCAGCTCGCCGCTCTCCGCCCGCCACACCGCCATCTCCGACTCGCTATGGGCCGCGTTGCAGCACGTGGCCGCGTGCCAACAGGGCTTTCCTTGGCTGACGTGGCTGCAGTACTCAAAGGTGCATCCCGGGGGAAGAGGGCGCACCTCGTGGTAGACCTCCTTCCCTCGGCCCTCCGACAGGTGATGGACCAGGACGGGCTTCCAGGCGTGGGCCCCGGGGCCCGATGCAGAGCAGGCGCCGTCGCCTCGCTGCACCGTCAGCTTCTGAGGACTGCTGAGGAAGCAGTCCTGGCACAGCTCCAGGAAGCCACCGGAGAACTCTTTCAGTATGTTCCTGGCTCTTTCTTCTGCCGTCAAGGGGTCGCCGACCTTCAGGCGTTGTACTATGGTGTTGTTATCCATATTTGTGTTTCTTGCAAAGTTCCATAAACAGGCTTCTTCAGTGCTTCTTGCAAATGTGCAGTTGAGACCATCTCGCGTGCAGCCAGAACCCTCCCTAAAGTATTGGCATACTTGATAAACAACACGGCGGCCGCACTTTATCCCTTCAGGACGGTCAGCAACCGGTCTCCAAATGTCAGAGCCTTTAAATCGGGCTAAAAGCAACAACTGTTGACAGGGATGACTGAGTCTTTTAACGGTGTATGTGATTTCATTCTCTCCGACGCAACACATAGAGCACGCGCCTTTCAAATCAAACAACTCGAGGACGTCGTCCAGGGACTCAAACTGACCCTGTAGGGCCGCGGCGCTGCCAAGACCGTCCCCTTCGCTCCGATCTAAGAGACGGCAGAGGCTGATGTGGTCCAGCCCCTGCTGCTTTTCAAAGTTCCACGCTGCGGCCTCCTCCGGGCTTCTGGCGAAGGAGCAGCGGTTATAATGTACCGTGCAGCCGGAGCCCTCTACAAAGTGCCAACATACAACATATCTGTTCGGCTTTGGGAATTCTGGGCGTCGAGAAATGGGCCTCCATTGGCTGGAGCCTTTAGCTCTGCCCAGGAGAAGATTGCCGGCGCACTGGTGATCAACAGGCTGCAGCGTGTAGGTGATTTCTTTTGTTCTGATGGCACATGTATCACATACCAGTTTGAGGTCGTGTGTGGATAAAAAATTATTCATTTTCGACCACCTTGGCCTTCAAATGGACCGTGGGATGTCAACATATTCCCATTTCCAATAATGTAACGATTGTGATTTGGATTGAGAAGATTGTATGGCGGTGAACGTTGTGCCTGTAGAAATAGAAATAGCAGGGAAAATAACATTATATTAGTATTTATTTAGCCATAAGTAATAAAGACAAAAGTCTATACAGAAAATATTCAAACAATTAAGAAGGTACTGTAGCCGAACGTTCTGGGTTCGCCTATACGGTAGGAATACAGAAAAACAATAAACGGGACAGGAGACGAGATAGCGTGTCCAGCAGCAAACTCCGCTTCACTTTATTCTTCTTTTCCCCGAGACACACCCACACAACCACATCAGCCGTAAAACCCCGCGAAGTTCCCCCCTACGGCAACTCAGAGGGACACACCTCCTTTTCCACACATAAACACAGAACAGTCTGTTACACACGTCCCCCCCTCAATAAGAAACGTCCACGCTTCACCTGAAAAAAAAAAAAAAAAAACAGGGACAAAACAAAACACATGGGGAGAATATCCCCCCAAATTCCTATCACCCGTAATCCCAACAGGACTACAATATAGGCAACACATATAATCCGAATATACATCAAAGTACCTGGACTGTAAATCTTCTAAGCAGTGGTTAAGTGCAAACTATACTGTCACCCTGTAACCAAACATATAACCAATACTGCCAAACATTCATGCAACACCTTGAGGCTATACACATAAAACCTAGCCTGAAACAAAATTAACAAAAAAAACTCTTTTCATTTTATTTTACTTTTTTCTTTAAACCAGCAAGCTTTCAACCCAGAACACAGTAACTTCAAAACATGACAAAGTCCTGCAAATGGGACGGAGGTCGCAACACTCGCCCACCGCGAGACTGTCCGGACCTGAGCTCCGGCGAGTTCCCACACAGTCCATTGTCCAACTCAACAGCCCGAGGCTGATCCCTGCTCTGTGGGAGCCGGTGAACTGGTGAAGACTCGACCACAGGAGGAGACCTAATGGCAACAGGAGTGGCAGGAACAGTCTGTGCAGGCAATGGCAGAGTGTACGGTTTCAGTCTGTCATGATGAACCACTTGAGCCCGCTCCATCGGGTCGAGAGCGTTGATGATGCGATATGTTAGTGCAGCCTCTCCACCAGAAACCAGCACTTGCACAACCCGATATGGGCCCTTCCAGTGCGGTGCCAGCTTCATACGGCTTTCCGTGGGGTTATTCAGCCACACCAGCATGCCTACACCATAGGGACGGTGGCAGCTACTCTCGTCATAGTACAGTTTCTGTCTCTCACGAGCCTCCGCAGAGTTAAGCCTGGCTGTGCTGCAGGCTGACTCCAGCCGCTCTGCAATGGTGGATGCATAATCCATCTGGGATCCAGTGCCCCGGGAGTCCAGAGCACTAGCAGGCACCAGCACATCAGCAGGAACCCGGGCCTCACGTCCGTGCATGAGGTAGAAGGGGGTGAACCGGGTGCTGGCATGTTTAGAGGAGTTATATGCAAAGGCGACTTGCTTCACATAAGTGTCCCATTCACCTCCATGCGAAAGCAACATCTTCGCCAGCTGATCGATCAACGTCCGGTTGTGACGCTCCACCATGCCATCAGATTTGGGATTATAGGCAGTGGTGCGTGTTTTCTTAATCCCCAGCCACTGACAGAGGCTCTGAATCACCTCTGCTTCGAACTGCCGGCCCTGGTCACTATGCAGGATTTCGGGGACACCATGCACCAACACATAATCCTCAAAAAGGCAGCGCGCGACTGAGTGCGCTGTCTGATTCGGTAAAGCATACAGGGCAACAAACTTAGTAAAGTAGTCCTCCACAACTAAGATGTACCTGTTCCCCCGAGATGTCATGGGCAGCTCCAGGATGTCTGCGGCCACCCTCTGCAGAGGACGGCCAACTTGGGACCCCCCCATAGGAGCCCTCGGCCCTGGGACTGGGCTCCTGCGAGTCTGACAGGCCCTGCATTGCTCACACCACTGTCTTATGTCTCTCAACATGAAGGGCCAGTAGCAGGATTGCCTGGCTTTTTCCCACACACGTTCAGCGGAAAAGTGTGCAGCAGCCGGCCCCCCATGCAACTGTTGAAGGAGCTCCGGCACCAAGGCTGCAGGAACAACAGCCTGAATCCGCTTCTCTCCGGTGGTTTCAGGCAACGCCGTGCGGCACAGCAGCCCCTCAATCACCGACAGACGGTGAAACTCAATCCATAACTTCCTCAAGCTGGCAGAGGAACCCCCAGGGAGTCTACGAGGCCGCCGCACCCTGCCCTGCTCCAACCAAGTCAACACAGCACTAATGTCAGGGTCTTCACGCTGTACTGACCGCAATTCAGCTCCACTACCACAGAGTGAATAGACAGGAACTGGCTCTGTTTGTGCCCCGTCTGCAGGTGGAGAGTGGTCAGACGCCTCCACTGAGGCCACGGTGTAAAGCCCGGCTGAAGGAGCATCTGGCTCGACAGGGTCTGGAGACACGGGACGGCGGGACAGAGCGTCAGCATTTTTGTGGCGGGAGCCATCCTTGTGGACCATGACCCAGTCAAACGGGTCCAACTCCAGCACCCACCTACACCTCCGTCCAGTAGGGTCATTATCAATGGCCATGCGCCTAAGGCCCAGCAGAGGGCGATGGTCAGTGATGATGCAGAACGTGG
>OMKX01064692.1:0-23469 GCA_900302425.1 Brosme brosme
ACCAGGTCAGATGTTCGAGGTTCAATTTGTTGAGGCTCCACTGTATATCTTCAGTTGCGTGGGTGCGCGTGTGTGCGTGCGTGCGTGTGCGTGCGTGTGTGTTGCTGTATTATAACAGACCTCATCATATGCCTTAGTGTGAACTTCAACTAACCGCCATGGCTGCTGTCTCGTGGCATCGTCTCGGCCCAGGCTCGGGGTCCGGCTCTAAATCAATAAACCACTTTGGAATTCTCGCTTCACTGTTTGCTTGTGAAGACGCCGAGAGCGGTAGTTTTGTACAAGCTCATAGAAAAATAGTTTTGCTAAATTCTCAAAAGACAGTGTACTGTATTCAACACTATAATAGGCCATTCGTGCAATACATTAATTTGTTGTTGAATTTTTGTTTAGAGGGATTGACAAATGTCTTTTTTTCTTTATTATACAGATTTAATGATAAACAGTAAATGTACCGGTGCTCATATCCGATGAGTGTCGTAAACTACTTCTGGTCATGTTGCGCCTCTGTGAGCTCCTACTCCTGTGAGCGAGAACAGAACATGCGTGGGAACAGCTTGATGGGATGTGGAGAACGCAAGGCTTCTAAACAACACTGATATAAGCACACACATTGTGTGCACCCGAACCGTTGGGACATTTTCTCCTTCTGCATTATCGGATGCCTTTTCTTTCCATTGAACCATATTACACCTTTATTGTTCTGCCATGTCTGCACTAAAACGCCTGGGATGTTCTAACACTGAGGGCGCACTTTATGTACTTTACTTTACTGTTCTGATGGGGGAAGAGTGCCTGGTTGGTCTATATGTGGACTCCCTGACTGCTCACTGAGCGGGCATAGGCACGACTATGTTTCATAATGCCAAGTGACGGGAAGGGAGAACAGAAACTTTTCAATGAGAATCTTGTATAGACTTTCTTAGCATACATTATATCTGCTGTATGAATGTCTCCACTGGGTAGGATCGAGGCTACGTTTAGACATGATGTTCAGATAATCCACCACTGGACTAATTCATCTGCCCGAAACAGGAAAAGCCATTTTTAATCAACTGGTTTTATGCACAAAGTATAAATCAGCCACTGTGCGGTCAATGCAAAGAAATGAATTGAATCTGGTCACATCTGCTATATATTTATATTTAGTTTGGTTGTTGATGATTGAGGCTGTTTAGGTTGGATGTCACTCACAAATGAATGCAGGTTTTCTTTTTGTTGGTCATATAGAAAATAGAAAAGATTTGAATGGCTGCCCACTAGTTATTTCATTTGGGTCTGCCTCATAACGTTTCTTCCCTCAAAAGTGTGTTCTGCCATGTGAGAGAGATGCCTGACAGATAAGACCGGAGGAAAAGGTGCAACTGTACAATACTTCATTTGAACAGCAGAAATTCTGCATTGCAGATGTTTGGGGGCGTATGGTTTCAACATGTGGATGTATATTAGTTTGATGTAAATAGTCCAATGCATGTTCGATTCTTTCCATGAGCTCCAGCAGAAATATGTAAAGCAGTGTCCTGATTCTGGTGTGTGAGTGTGCGATATATACTGTCTGGATTTGGGAATAAAATAAGGAAACTCTCCCTGAATCATTTTCTTCAACTGTGCCAGACGACGGCAAAACTCCAGAGTCATTTATTTTAATTTAATGTATTCGCTTGCTGAGCAGAGTTCTATTTGTGTGTAAATGTGAGCTTTCAGATCGCTGTGATTAAACGAAACAAAAGTATGACTAAAAACAATAAAAAGAATGTGTTTTTATCTCATGATAAATGATTGTAATCTGTACAGTCAACCCACAGTATGTACTGGAACAAAAAGAAACATTTATAAATGGTTACCAACTGTCACACCCTGCATGTCAGTTATTTACATTTTGACTTTTGTGTAGAACAACACCCACCCACACACTTGTACTATGCATAGCCATTTTCATTTCCTAAGCTTGACCTATAATGAAATCACTTTAAGGCAATACAATGTGTTGGGAAAACATGAAATGACATTGGCGCCTGGTGAACACAACACATAATAGTCTTTGAACACCAAAGTAAAGATTAGCATCATTGAAGGCAATGAAACCAGTAAACCATCGTATAATAATCTTTCAACACCGAAGTAGAGTTTTTGCATTATTGAAGGCAACGAAACCCGTAAACCAACATATAATAGTCTTCCAACACCAATGCAAACATTTGCATAATTGAATACAATGAAACCAATACAACATTTTTGGTGCAAAAAAAAAGATGAAAAATGAAAAGCTCTCAAACAGCTTGAGATTAAAGCATCCTCTCTGGGGGGTTAAACGCCGGAGTTGTTTATATAGCTGCTAGCAACCGTGCACATCCCCTTACTCTTCCCATTTTAGTCTCTCTTCATTCTGCTTGTGAGCAGGTGAACCCCAGCAGGCACCACAACCATCACCACCTGAGGCACCAGAAGGAACTTGAGGAGGAAGAGTGCGTAGAACAGCGGCATTGGCTGAATGGGTAGTGGGAGGCGGTTGATGTGGTATAGCCCCATGGAGGACAGGGCCAGACACAGTGCTCGGGAGGCCCACGGAAGAGGCCACCCCCCCGGCTTCCAGTACTGGGAGAGTCCCAAGCCCAAGATGGCACCGCAGTCCCGCGTCAGAGATGAAAACGGGGCGGAGTCTAACCGGACCCATTCCGAATGCGCGCACCACTTCTTAGCCAAAGTAATGGACCTGTGAAATTATATAACGGACAGAAAAAAACGATTTATGTTGACAATGTGACTTGGCTCCCAATGAAGCGGAAAACGTAACCTTTAAAGCAGAGCAAACCCTGCCTTTAAAAAATCCTGCCTTTTTTTCATCCCCTGTAAAGGCAGGTGACCGGATAACCATATCAGCCAATAACAGGTGATGGGGAGTCATCTAAGGCAAACCAATAAGTGGTTGAATGGGGGAGGTGTTTGGCCCTCTTTTAATATTGACCTCAGAAATATTCAAATCAATATACAGAAATAAAGAAATGCATAGTATTTAAGATTACCCCATAGTTGCTCAATTTCATTGATCCTGCTCGTGCTATTTCTATGCATACGGTTAATATG
Organism: Brosme brosme; assembly: GCA_900302425.1. Taxonomy (NCBI): domain Eukaryota; kingdom Metazoa; phylum Chordata; class Actinopteri; order Gadiformes; family Lotidae; genus Brosme; species Brosme brosme. The sequence goes on from OMKX01064692.1 coordinate 3,085, forward strand.
TTTGATAAACATTTTTTTTATTGTGGATGCATGAACTACACTTGCCATGAGAGGTTGAATCCCAGCTCTTCCATTCCAATATTCAGCAGCAGAGCAGTGAGAAGCAGACCAAGGCTGGAGCCAAAATAAAACAGCAGGGGGCGCTGTTCAGGAACCCGAGGGCTCAAAATTACCCCCAAAATAAAACCTGGTGATTGACAGACAAAAGTTGTATTCCAGCTAGATCGGTAATGTCATCGGTAATCAACGTCAGATCCAAAGTAGAATTAAATTGCATTCGCACACCGACCTGTAACTGATCCAGCGATGACTTGGTGAGGGAAATGGGCGAGGATGAAGATGCGTGACAGTCCGACAGCCACGAGCAAGGCAATATAAAGAAGGTATGGAAGTGCTGATAAGAGGACACTAAAGACAGACAAAAAATAAGTATTTAGTGGAACATTAAAGACAACATGCGCATGCGTGGCACACGTTTTGACCAGAGACACACCTTGAAGTGCGGGAGTACAGAGAGGAGCCCACCGCTGACACGACCACCCACCACACAGCGGCGGTCACCATGGCATGACCCGATGGACTGCCTGGAATATGAAGCAAAACATACACCATTGTCATTTTAAATTGCAACAAATAACTTTGTAAACATGCTTACGTTTAGACCACATGTTATGGACCGGTGGTAAACTATATTATAGACCATAGGAACCATTCTTACCGGGGCCAGTTTCACAAGTGGAGGCAAATTGAATCACTTGGGGTTGATTTTTAACGAATAAACGGGATTCACCTATCCACCAGTATGGTCTCTCTCCAAAGAGAACCCTGTAAATAACAAATATTACGTTTAGTTTTGCATTTATTTGACAAATGTCTGCGCTTCTGACGTCTGGTCTTGGTTTCCGGAGGAGTGTAAACACGGACGGACCACCATTGATATACGGATGTTATAATAATTATTCAAGTTTATCTTATGTTGTTGTATTAATTGTTATATTGGTGCTCAAATCATGCAAAAGCTTTTTAAAAAAACGAGTATTATCTAGATGACGATGCTACATTATAACCAATTTATTTTCTGCACGATTAGTTTCCACTTCCATGGTGTAAATCAGACTCACCATTTGAACAGCAGGTTCAGCCACTCCGAGACCGCCGCCACCCACAGCACGGTGGTCCCACTTCGTCTGTTGATGAAATATGTTATGGGAAAAATCAGCAGAAAGGCTGCTTTGGGGTCCCCCATATGTGTAATAATCAGCCATAGTTTTTCTTGGCTCATCGTCTTCTGCTGGAGGCTGTCAGCCACCCAAACGCCATGGGTATATACAGCTTCCATTTTATGTTAAATCTTCTGTTGACTTCTTCGGCCTAAATTAACGGCATGGGATACTATATTAGTAAGAAAACCTAATGGTCGTTGCCTTGTGGCCCCAGCGAGCAGGTCTACTTTCTGTATTTCCTACAGGGGGTGCCAGAGTCAGTTTATTAAAATGTATTCGCAAGAGGGACAAAGCAAACCATACATTATTTTGTAGTGCAATGGATATTTTTTTTTATAAAATGTGCATTTGTGCAGTTTTGTGTACAGATCGCAATACGCCACCAACGCATAAGAAATAACCAACACGTCCATGTATTTACAGTATATATTTAATAATGAATGAACGGGTGAAAAAAGAAGCCGATTCGACACGCCCAAGCATCGAGTGGGCTGAACACGACGTCATCGCGTCGTCTTTACGTAAGGTAGGCGCTCCGGTTTCCTGGCGGAGAAGATGGCGGCTCCTGGACCGGGGGAGTATTTCAGCGTCGGGAGCCATGTCTCTTGCCTCACCTGCTTGGGCCAACGTCTGCAAGGAGAGGTGGTCGCGTTCGACTACCAGTCTAAGATGTTGACTTTGAGTATCCTTTCTTTCCCGGGCTGTGGCGGTCTTGATGGCCTCGCGGGCTGCACGGGCCTTTAGGGTAACCGAAAATATGTCAAATAGTGATCCGCGCAGGCGCAATGGATGCTAACAGAGAGGACCATCTTTGTCAGTTTTAACGTGTTACGATTCACGTATTTCTTCAATGTTTTTGCCGTTCATTTGTCTGAATAATTGATACACATATCGTGGGCTATTTTCTGACTGAAGCACCGCTATGCTGCGGTGCCGTGTTGTGACTGTAGGCAATGTAACACACGGATCACTATCTGGCAGCGGACTCTAGCACGGCATCATGGCTGTGGAGCACAACCCGATTCCAGTTAACGCTAGCTGCTCATCCCAGCTCGTATAGACATTAAAACACGGCAATGTCGTTCCTGTAATTCATGTCACATAATGCTGGGAAGTAATGCTCGTGTTTTGGTGACATCTAAGGGCTCACGACTATTCACCACTGCTGACCGCCAGTGGGTAGCTGATAGCATGCTAACAAAGTGAGCTAGCCGCTGTGACCGGTCAGCCGCCGCTAAGAGCTGCTGCTTTATCCCTACTGCCCTTATCCGTACTGGCCTTCTCATAGCCTCCTTTAATAATTGTTCCAACATAGGTGATGGTGCAATGCATTTATATCAGAGTGCAACAACCAAAAACGTGTTGGTTAAATGAGGGCAGGGATGTTTGAGTCACTCCACTGCATTACACCTAGTTTTACATGGGTGTGTTGCTCACTTCAACATTAAATGCCCATGAGAGACACACTTTACACTTACAGTAGTATGTCGGCTAAATTAATTGCAAATTAAATTTAGCACTAGGTAACAGTATTTTTTGCTATAGGCCAATGTCTTGGTGGATTCCCCAACCAGTTGGTTAATATTAACTTTATGTAAGAATGGTTTTAGGAGCAGTTCATCTTTTACCTCTTAACACATTTTCTTTGCGTTTCTTACCTTTACTTTTCCTACTATGTTAGAGGTCAGACCATTTAGGCTTTTATTTTTATTAGCATTTGGACTTATCATTCTAGACATGAAATTAACCTTGGGTTTCTTTAATATGCAGTCATGCTGACATATTCTGGCAATTTAGTCTATGTTGTTATAAGGAATTGATGATTTAGTTGTTTCTAGAGTTGTTGCTTTAAGCATTGAGTTAGCTATCACGGGTAAGGTCATGTCACCGTCCCTATCTCTATTTATTGTGTTTTTTAATGGTGCAGATTTGACAGTTTCCATTTGTAACATTGGTGTTTAATGCCAAGCCTTGCTTTTATCACATTTCATGTATGAAACTTGAATCTTCATGTATGAAACAACTCTTGTTACGTTCAACACTGAACAGTGATGCAAAGTTGTAGTAGTTTGGTGCCTTAACTTGAGTGTTTCCCAGAATGTGCTTCCTCCAGTGGAAAGGCAAACCTCAATGACGTCATCCTGATCAACTTAGCCTATGTTTCGGAAGTGGATATCATAAACGACCGTACTGAGACCCCTCCTCCACTAGCATCACTGAATGTTAGCAAGGTATGTCCTTCATCTGTCATTGACTTTGGTAACTTTACTTAGGGGTTTAAATACCCAATGATGGGGTGCAGGGTAGAGCTGCAGTGCAAATTGATGGCTGTCTTACACACTAGTCCACATTTTATTTGTACGCTGATATCCGGGATTTTTATTTATCAAGCATTGCATTAGCTGTCTTTTACAACTAGATCAGAGGCAAACATATTGTTTAGATAAATTGGGGACACACTTTATTTATGTCAATGAAACTGTGTAAAGTCTACAGTGAAACCAACCCTAATTATATCTCATAAAAACAAATGCCCTAAAATGGCTGTATTTCTGTTAATCTTTCCACAGCTGGCCAATCGGGCGCGGACAGAAAAGGAGGATAAGCTTTCCCAAGCCTATGCAATCAGTGCTGGGGTGTCTGGGGAGGGCCAGCAGCTATTCCAGACCATTCACAAAACGTAAGCATTACGGTAGATGCCTCTACTCAAGAAGAACATTGCACCACAAAGCAACCATAACATTTTATCTATCGGACCTTAGCCGTTTGAGTTGGCCAAATTAGTTTTGACCCCACCGTTAGGGATTGACCTGCAAACATTATTTATAGAACCACTGTCCCTGTGCAGGGTTCAGGAGGGACTCGTAGCCAGAATGTGTGCTAGCTAGCAAGCTAGCTCCATCTCGACCACTTAGCGCAGAGCCGTTTTATGGCAGCATCACTTGGCTTTCCCTACGTTCTTTAGTTTGTTCAGAGCTGATAACTAGGTAAACCACAGAACATTGGTGACCTATTTACTGGAGGAACGTTTAAAATAATGCAACATGTAATTGTTTTAGTTTGGGCTATATTGCAAATACCTCATACATGCTGCTAAGCAGCATAATTGGCATTGATTATGTAATTTGATACATGTCCTGATAGAACTGTAGTAAACAGAAGATAACTCAACATATCCCCACTGTCTCTGTGAGAGTCCAACTGTAAAACATTCACTCATCCTTCTTACAAAACGTTCTAATGTACCGTCTAGCTCATGAACCTAGACTTCATGGTCTGACAAAGTGCACAAACCGAATAGGCTGAGACACAGAAGGCGGACTGCCTACTTTCAACCAATGGGATTACGTGAGGGATACACTCTCGGCCAATTGAACGTATCCCTCAGAATTTGAGGCTACCTCAGAATGTGAGGTCTTATTATATATACCCTTCACCACCTGCCAAGATGTTGGCCAACTATACACAATGACTATACAATCAGGTCTAGTTAGATTGGTGAGAGGAGGTCGTTTATGTTTTGAGGCCCAAAGAAAGGAGGAAAGTGCTCGACTTGAGCAACTGCAAAAGCGTATTTGCCTTCTTATTCAAACAGAAGCTTCTCTTTATGAAAGAATGGGGTATTCTAGCTGTTGCTGAGCATGTTTATGCTAGTTTTCTGTAGTTGGCTTGGTAAGGATGTAGTAGCCAAGTTGCAACAGGTAATACTATTGTGTGCATTCAAGTACAATGTAAATACTCTATGGGATTGCACTCAATCAAACTTTTGTATAACAACTCAAAAATAAATATATAAACCATATATAAATGCCCTTATCATGTATTCCCTACGTCCTTGCTTTGAGAACCATGAAAGATTCTTCATGTTCCTTTTTAACAAGTGTTAGGAATTGTATTTTCTTGTAATCTAGTATTTAAATATCATATTTTCTATACGGTAATGATAGTTTGTATCCTTACACACTAACAGCACATGTCACACAAGACAAACCCCATTGTTGTCCACTGGGGAACTAATCCTTCTAATGAACTGTTTTTTCCAGCATCAAAGACTGTAAATGGCAGGAGAAGAACATAATTGTGATGGACGACGTCGTAATCTCGCCGCCTTACCAGGTCGACAACTGCAACGGCAAAGAGGGAAGCGCTTTAAGTCATGTACGCAAAATAGTAAGTGCCGTAGGTTTCCATCCACGTTGAGTCATTAAGCCGAGACTTGGGCCTAAAGCGAATACCAGAGGAATGAGTGAGGCTAAGAGCAATCCAGGGATATCCAAAATTAATATTTGAGTAACTACAAATCGTTGTAGTGCTGCATAACGTAGTAAAAAAAACAGCAATCGGAATCCAAAACTCTGTTTGTTTGAACAGTTCTAGTAGTCACAATTGACCGGCCGTTCTAAATTTCACAACGGTTTATAAATGTTTTACGAATCTTTTACGAAAAAAAAAAAACTTTCCCAATCATAGGGTTCATTTCTGACCTCTGTACGTGTTCTGTGTCCCCGTGTAGGTCGAGAAACATTTTAGAGACGTGGAAAGTCAGAAGTCCATGCAACGTTCACAAGCACAGCAAACACAGAAGGACTCTACTTTATCCTCTTGAGTCGACGGCGTGTGTCGGCCAGGGACGGCGTCGCGGGGCGTCTGGCGGCCGATGCCAGGCCGGCCCGGCATTCCTCGCCCTCATTATTGAGACGAAAGAGGAGGAGAGCTGAGGGCCTTTTGGTCCCGAAGATCAAAATACCATTAAAAGGAAAAAAAAAACAAGAAAAAGACAAAAAAGAAAGAGGAAAGATTAAAAATTAAATTAGACTTTATAAAGAATAATTTAAACATGAACCATAAAGCATAGTTTCCTTAACTAACTTGTCTCATTCTGCCCCCCTACCTCTCTCTTCCTTCCTTCCTACATGTCCCGAAAAGCCTTTCTTTTGCTCCCTCCTACCTTTGCCTTCAATTCCATTTCTTCACAAAGAGAAAACTAGCGCAGTCAGAAAGGCTTGTTAGCTTTATTTTCTGTCATCGTTTCCTTTTTGCTGTATCCATGAATTACAAGTGTCTGTATTTTCTGTATTTTAAACAAAATGTGACTTGAAACGCCACACTTTAAAAGGACATTTTCTAAAATAAAAGTAACAAAAATTCTGACTGTAATACTGTAATTTTAACAACTTTTTCAACGAACTCCTAAATGTGTCATTGCTTCTCCATTATATGTATTTGGGTTGTGGGCCTGAGCTGCCAATTCTCACACATTGAGCGTGAGTTTCGCTCAGATGACCTGATGACCCTCTTCACACTCACGCCACACCTCCTATGTCTCACTCAAATCGCGCTTTTTCGCTTTTGCAGGAACTTTTTCAGCAACCTCATATATAATCGTACGATGCGCTCCCAAGCATCGGTCAGAGCCGTGCAGAGCTCTTTGAAATCTGACCGCAACCGTATGCAGACAGAGCATGCGCACTGAGCTCAATACATGCATATTGGTTAAGACAAAAATAGGAAGATAAAGTTTCTCTGAAGTGCAGATGGCGTGACCACAGTCACCTTAGTGACTGGTCACGCCATCTGAACTTCAAATAGTTTTTAACAAACTCCACCATATACATGAAGCTAAACTCATCCCCGATATGCATGTATAACTATATTGGCAGATATAAAAGATTTATAGAAAATCCAACCAAATTGTTTTCTACGAACTACACCATTTTCTTGTTCCTCGGTACCTCTGCTGATTTCCAAGTGATTTTACGGCAACATTTTTTAATAATTCAAGTAATCCCTACTATAAAGACATAAAAAAAAATATTTATACAAGATCCACCATATTCTTGTTGAATATGTCCCTAGGTACCTCTGCAGACAAGTAACTTTGCTACAAAAAAGTTTCAAGACCCTTTTTATACCCCATTATATATGATACTATTCACATTACATAGAAATAAGGGGTCTTTAACCAGGGGCCCCGGCGTGGTAACCAACAAGTCACCACTATCCGCTGATCGCCTGCCTCGATCTGTTCAGAGGTTATACTTGACATTACACTTCACGTGACTTAGTTATTCTTCCAAAGTCTCATTAGTAGGTTTGGTTTCCAAGGAGATGTCCCTCACCAGCACTTGAACCCTGGTCTCCAGAGTTTGTATTCACTAGCTTCTGTCCACACACTGAGCTGGTGTTCACAGAAATTCATAGAAATTATAAGGGGAAAGAAAAGGCATAAAGCACCAGAGAAACATCCAACAGGAAGTGATCGGAGGTTGTACTTGACCACATTGTTTCCTTCCCCAATCCTTACCAAATGTTATGAATCCATACTTTTCAACATCATTTTTTTTTTTTTTTTCGGTCAAAGGCAATGTGGCTTTCTGGGATATCTGTTATTTCTGGGAAACAAATTCTAAACCTATGGTTTGTAAGCAGTCATATCTTCAGCGCATGGTGGCGACCCCGAACGGGCCCCAAACTTTGGGGTCGCCACCACGCGCTGAAGATATGAGTGAGTGAAACCTTGGAGTGAGATTTGAGCAGCACATTTGTTTGGGGCCCAAACAAATGTGCTGCTCAAATCTCACTCCAAGGTTTTCTGAAAACTTGGCGGCCCTGGTTGTGGGTGACGCGTCCAGGCAGTGTTTTGCCAAAAACTTGGAACAAAAGAACACCTCAGTATTAAGTTTAGAAGCATGTTATTATAGCTAGGTTGTGCCTCAATGTAACTGGATCTATTAAAAAAAAGATTGAGCATGTGAGTAGGATTGTCTGTTTGAAAACATAATGGGCAAGATTTCGGGTCAGTCAATGCACAATTCTATAGGCAATAATCACAAGCAGCGCAAATTGCGTGCAGTTGATAATGTTGCGGCAGGGGCGGATCTACAGGGGGGCAAGGGGGGCCCCACTTTAGGGCCTTGCCCCCCTAACTTTTGTGTCCTTAAAACTGTACTCGTAAAAAATACCATGTACTGTCGTCCCATGCCAACCTGCCAAGACCTCTTGCCACCCCTTTGCCACCCCATGTAAAATTTTCTAGATCCGCCACTGTGGCGGATCTAGAAAACTGTGTTGCAGGCATGCAGTTTTGCCCACTAGGCCTGCTACTCTAGACGCCGCTTACATATTTGATGGATCCCATCATACAAAGATTTAGTTAGGATGGATGTGCATCATGAAAAGTTTTAAAATGTGCTTGCATTCATGTTCAACTGAAAATATTTTCGACTGCAAAATTGTACTACTACTCAAATTGATGAGCCATCCAGTTGCCACTTGATGTTGCGTCATGTTGTACTTTGATGGAAGACAAGTTTGTGCAATGGGAGATCATTTCATGGAAAAGGTAGATATTTATTTTCTGCATCAGGCAGAAACTGATACAAATCTGGAACCGTTCCAGACTGGACATGATGGCCGGTTTCCGGGATTTCCTGCTGCTTTGTGATGATTTGGTTAAGCCTATAATCCCTGATAATCAGAAATATTCACTCGTCTCTCCCCGAGCATTTGCCGAGAGCGACCTCCTCTTCTCTTCGGATCAACTATTTATCTGAAACAAAACATCAACCTTAACATCCTACCTGCCCACAGTGCCACTATGGCGTGCTGTCATTATTTCTACCAGCCGTGAAAATATTTGTGCGTCAAAAAATTAAAGTAAACGCGATGTTGTTTGCAGCGGTTAATCTCTTGCCCCTGCTGTTCATCTCCATCTTGGGCTATACGTCGTGTCCCGACCGCTGCCTGTGCTTCCAGTCCTCTGATCTGGTGGACTGCCAGTCCAGAGAGCTGACCCGCATCCCCCAGCATGTTCCTGAGGGGTCGTGGCTGGTGGACTTCAGCAGAAACAGGCTGACGGAGGTACAAAGCAACGCTTTCATCGGACTGTGGTCACTCAGAATCCTCCTGCTGTCCAACAACAGCATCCAAGCATTGGAACCTCAGGTAAAAGAAATAGAAATACATAAAAAAAGAAGGAAATTAAACGGCATTGTATATTTACATTTTTTCTTAACCTAGATTTCCAAATAGCACTCTACACACAACTCTTATGTGTATAGCAGTATTTAGTACTTGACTTCTTGTACTTTCTTTGCCTAATCTATTCTAAGCAATCGTTGGCCTACATGCCCATCTGCACGCAAACTCCCTCGACAAGCCAATGTTTATGTAGTCATGGTATTTTCCGTCGCATGTTATGTAACGTGTCATTTGTGTGTCGCCATTTTCAGTCTCTATCATCCCTGCAATTTCTGGAGATCCTGGACCTGAGTTTCAATCGCCTGCAACAGCTCCCTGGGGACTTCTCCCAAAGCCTGGGGTCCCTTCTGGAGCTGCGGCTGCACCACAACCTCCTACAACACCTGGCCCCACCGTCCATGGACCGGCTGGAGAACCTGAGGAAACTAGACCTCAGCTACAACGTCATCCAGACCATGGAGGCCGGGCTGTTGAACCCCCTCGGCCACCTCAGATATCTCAACCTGGAGGGGAATGAGCTGAACACCGTGGAGGACCACCTGCTCACCAGGCAACAGAGACTGGAGGTGCTGCACCTCGGCCACAACAACATCTCACTGATCGAGAGCGAGGCGTTAGCCCCTCTGCGCAGCCTCAACCTGTTGGGGCTGAGGGGCAACCGGCTGGAGCACGTCCACTTCCGAGTCTTTCTGGGGCTACGCACCACCTCCTCCACCTATCTCCAGCTGTCCCTCAACCCCTGGATGTGCGACTGCGAGTTACATCGCCTCTTCAGCAAGATCCAGCACGTACGCTATCTGAAGGTGGAGGACTACAAGGAGATCGTCTGCCAGGGCCCGGCCCAGTTAACGGGGTCATCCCTGGCCTCGATGGACAGCCAGCTGTGCATGGCCGAAACGTCTGCGGTTCTGGTCATCACCATCACCGTGGTGCTGGCCGTCATCTGCGCCCTGGTCAAGGCTAAGCGTAACAGCAATAGCAAGCAGTCTGTAAGTGACAGTGATCCACAAGCACTGGAGAAGTGAAGTGCATCTTGGAGGAGGTGGACTTCAGTGAGGTGTAGTGATTGTTTGTCAAGTATAACCATGGGGCTTATTCACCTAGCGACCATGTGGGCTCTAAACGGTAAGTGAATGCAGAACTACGCGTTCAGTTCCCCTACCCAGCTAGTGTTTAGAACCAAGAAGAAACCAAGATGGCCGCAAGGTGAATTAGGTCCATGGCGGAGCTGGTATTTGATGTTTGGGGGATCTGAGCTCGGTAATTGAGAAACCATTTTCATAAGTTACTATTTGTTGCATATGAATTAGCATTAATATAACATTAATCTCTTTGATATCCTTTAACCAATATAATCCATGTTATGTTAAGACTTTTGTGTTGTATGGGAGCAGTGCTTCTGAACTGTGTTGTCATCTTACATTTGTTGAATTCTTCCTCAGACTATTATTGGTCAACTCATCTCATTTTTGTTCACTCCTATACGGTCGTTTTATTTTAACTGACCTGTATACTTTTCTTCTAGAGAATTTCACCATACCGTCCATGATACAGTACATTATTGTAGCTGAGCAGCTGCTAGGAAAAAAAAACCATAAGCTTCATGATCTTTTAAAATGGTCCAAACCTTCAATATAAAATGCAACCAAATATTACAAAAGTTCGGCAAGTTTATTAAATTGAATGAAACATACATTCATGAGGGGCATGTTTACAATGAGATTTACAAAAGCAACACAATACAGTTCAACGCTATATGGTTTTATACTGCAGCCTTCCTATTTCATAGAAAATACCCCAAATACGAATTTAAACCTTTCCCTCTGTGGCCACAATCCACCACTATAACCCTATAGCAGTCTTGTGTAACCATAACGTCGTTAAAGCTCATTTCATCAGGGCTCAGAGCATGATCATAAAAAAAAATCGATACCAACTGTAAACGTGACTATATAAATTATAAAATTCAAATAAATAAATTCCATAAAAAAAATTAAGACGGGACATTTTCTGGTTCCATGAAACAGCAACAGGCGTGCGAAGAGACGACAAACGAGACGGTGGCTTACACTGCAAGCATCCCAACCCCACCACCCTGCAAACGTTAACGACTGTGAGTGTGTGTGTGTGTTGGGAGTTGGTTTTATAGGCCGTCGACAGACAGGTAGCTCGAGCGTGAAGCCGTATGACCTCACAAAAAAAAAGCAAACAATTCCACCCATCCCGTGAGCAGATCCTTGACGTGTCTCTGTCGAGTTGTCATCGCGCAAAAAAAAAACATCCCACTAAACAACCAAAGAAAAGGTCGTCTCATCCGTCGGTAGCCAGGATGAGCACGGCGCCAAAGATCCCCACGTTGTGGCCGATCAGCTTCATCTGGTTCCAGAACTCCACCTTGCGTGTGTGGTGCCAGTAGCCCATGTTGCCGTCGATGAAGAGGATGATGAGGGGCAGGACGGTGGCCAGGACCTGGGCCGCCAGGCGGATGTACCAGCCGGAGAGGAAGGCCAGGGCCAGCACTCCGAACAGCACCACCATCAGCGTCAGGGTCACCTCCCCGCCGGGGATGTGGTTCAGGTAGGCCTGCCGGTCCTCCTTGCTGTGCTGCAGGGAGTACACCTGGAGGCGGAGAAGGAGCACTGCGGTCACACACACGCCTCAAGTTTCGATAATAAAGATTTGGGAGCACTACTCGTTATTATGACCAATTAATAAATGTGTACTGTTGTGTAGTGTGTGTGTGGATGGCTGGTTTCAGCAGCCTCACCTGATCCGATTGGACTTGGGCTTGGTGAGCGCAGCCCACAGGTTAAACCAGCCATTACCACACACACTCGAGAATGATGGCTGACATGTCAGTAAGGAATGCCTGCATGACTCTCCAACTGTACAATACAATGGTTTCTTCATTGACCTATGCGTGTCTAGTGTGTTGGAAGAGCCCAGCAATGCCACTTAGGTGGCGTGTGGTGTGTTCGACTGCCACAATGGTATTCTTAGGTTACATAGAAAACATCACTGTTCACTCCATCTATATATTATTATATCTCATACTGTATCAATCATTTTAAATCATGATCGCAATCATTACATTTATAGATCCTTCTACATTATAGCTATAAGTGACAACCCATTACTCCGTGGTTTCAATTGTGTTGCGCTTAATCATGGAGGAATGGGAGAGGACATGCACACAGCGCAATCATTCCATCTAGGTCAGACTCTTATGAGGGCTCTGTACTCTGTAGGTGAGATTTTTAAAGCGGTATTCCAGATGCAAGTTCAGTTTATTAAAATGACCCAAGTTTTCATCTGATGAATATTTTGTCTACCTGATTCAACTACAACATTTTTCCTATATTTGCGAAACTTGCTAAAACGATATACAGTGCTCGGACTATGTACACTATTAGGTCCACCGTTCTCATACTGCGAGAGACCCACTATGTACAGTATTAGGTTCCAGTTTCTAATACTGGGTAAAGACCCACTTTGTGCCTGGAGCAGGATTATTTTGTGTCGTGGATTCAACAAGGTGCTGGAAACATTCTTTAGTACTCCATTGGAGTACAGTGAAGTCATTGTAACTCTTATTAGCATCGAGTTGTCTGCTACATGATTGGCTGGTATTTGCATTCACGAGCTGGTGTAGGTCAGGTGACCACTGAGTGTACTCTGTTAAGAGAGGATTTGCATTGTATTGCTGCCAGAGTTAGCTTTTCCTGGTGGTAAAATAAAGAGTACATTTTAACGTAATATCAACTTAATGTCTCCCTAACTAGCCTTGCCTTGAACCCCCGCACACAGGGTTGTTCATTTAACCAAAGACCACTCTGATGGACCACTATGCTCTGTGGAACTGTGTAGGCATCCCCAAGACGGTGACATGACAGGAGACTCACCATGCAGATGAGGTAGACCCCTATGAAGACTTGTCCCGTGGACTGCAGCGACCGGGTGCGGTGCTTCTGCCGGTACACCTCCCCCGCACCGCTAGCCAGAACCAGGAAGCCTCCGATGATGGCCAGAGCTCTGGAGTACATCCGTACCTTCAGAGAGAGAACGGAGACCAAGTTCAGCCACAGCAGGACAATCGCGATGCGAGATCAATGCAGAAGCACTACAGCATGGGTGTGATGGTGGTGTTGAAATGTCAATATGACTTTGCCTTCAATATATTCTGTTTAGACTGCTGGTTGGTTTAAGAACAGTAACCAGAAGAGCAAGTAGTAGCAGTAGCAGTTGTATTATTGTAATATAAACCAAAGCTTTGCCAGCCTTATTATAAAGAGGCAGTACTGTGAGACAGCATCTTACAGTTCACACACACTACCAACACCAATAAAACCGAATTAATTCCAGCGGCGAGCAGGCGTTAAAAGTTCACAGCCTAAATGGCTGTAGTTCAGTAACGACAGTAATGATGATTGCTATTGATATGTCCAGCCTACCTTGAGCCAGTCGCCATAGTGCACCTGCTCTCCGATGTAAGATGCATAGGTGCTGATGGCCAGTTGCATGGCAGCGGCCATGGCAAACCACCTCCTCTTGACCCCGAAAGACATGAAGCTAGCGCAGAGCACCGCTGCCCCCATGTCCACGTAGAGGTACGGGACCTGGATGTCCGGCTTCCTATGGGAGGTGGGGAGGGATGAACAAGTCAAGTTAGGTCTCCTTAAAGTCAGCCTTGTTGGTTGTTAATGAGGAGCATGATGATCAAGGAAGCAACGGTTTCCCTTCAACATTGATAATATAAGTGTTTTATAGGCTACTTCTAGACAAGATGCATGTCTAACAAAAGTGTCAGACCCCCCCCCACACACACACACACACACCCACACCCACTGTTTATTTTGTTAAAACGAAAGCCTGCTCAGGATAGCCCCACCATAAAGATTACAGAGGGCGGTTTCATATAATTACAGACTATGGAAACTATACAAAGTCTGTGTAGCTTAAACGATCCCATGTGTCTGGAGATATGCAGTCTCGGTTGTGTATTATATAGTTTTATATAGTTCTACAAGTAGAAATCAATGAACACAGATTTGGCGAATTCGTTCAGCAATTATAGTAATATTCTCAAGTTGATAGTTTGTTATGAGTAGTTTAACTCTAACTCTGAGCAGATTCATTCCTTCGACACACTTATGAGTGATGACATATATGGTATATATGATATAATGGTATATGTATGTACGAACCTTTTTGCATCAGCACGCTCGGCAAAAAGCATCAACATACTGAAGCAATTCCAGAATCCAAATCGGGTTAATATAAACGCCCCGAATTGACATAGAAATTTAAGCACTTGCTTTCTACCAGGAGCTGCCATGGTTCACGTATTGCACAGCACAGTACAGATTCAACTCTATTTCCGCGTTCAACTTCATCAGTGCCAAAGTAAAAGCTCCCTGTGGCTTTGCTCGCGAATCAAATCTAGACCGCATGCCATTTGTCTTCGTTGAACTTTTATTTTGAAAAACAACGTGTTTTTAGAATAGCGTCTTGCTATTGGCGGAGGAGTCCATGTGACTCACAAGTCACAACCTTCTAGCGGCCTAACAAGCAACCACTCACATCTTGAAGTGCAATGCTGCCTTTGCGTGGACATAGTGTGACATGCCATCTACTAAACAAGGATTAGGCCCAGAAGTTTGGAATAAACTGTAATAAATAGTTATTTTCATTTATTAATCTTTATTTGCTCGAAGAAACACAATTGAAACACAAAACGAATAATGTATTAACTGTATTAAGAACATGAGAATATGATTGTAAGCAACAAGGGCATATCAAGGTATTGCCCAACATGCAGATGGGGTTGGGGGACATTTCTGACATGAAAATGATTTTCTTTTAAAGTGTTATTTTTTAGGGTTCGGATGTGGTCTTAGGGTTAGTTTAGGTTTAAGAACCAGGGGTTGGGTTTGGGTTTGGGTTTGGGTTTGGGTAGAGTTAGGTGCTAGGTTAGGGTTTGGTCATTGGGTTACGTTTTATTTCATTTAATTAATTTAACTGATGCTTTTATCCAAAGCTCCTTACAATAAGTGCATTCAACCATGGAGACACAACCCAAAAAGTGCAAGAATCATGGGTGTACATAAAGTTGTTAAATAAGTGTTTGGTTTTTGATTTCAGGGGTTGGATTTAGTGCTAGGGATTTTGTTTCAGGGTTGGGTTTTTCACAGTCCCAGGATGAGCACCCTTGGTTGTAATTGTGTGACCGAAAACGGGGCAGCAGGTCAAAAAGGTTGAGAACCCCTGATATACAATATTATTGCTGGCTGGTCTTTTGGGCCCCCAACGGAGCCTTCAAGGCAGCCTAACCCTAACCCGAGCAAGGTAATCACTTTTTGACCATAATGTGTTTTTGTGTTTTGTGTTAAAAACGATGGTGCTTCACGTCCTTACGATGGTATAAGGTGTAAAAACCCGAACCATAACCCTAACCATTACCCTAATTGTGTGTGTGCCAGTGCTGTGCTTGGCTGAAACTGTTGGGGTGGGGAGTGCCTTCCATGCAGCGCTGCCTTGAAGGCTCCGTTGGGGGCCCAAAACACCAACCACCAATATTATTCACACAACACCATGATCCTACAACCATCCTCTCTTCTAATGAACATGTTTTTGTCGTTTACAGCTCATGTTTGAGAAACAATTATCATTCCACTGTATGGAATTTTATGGGAATAAAAGTTCAACATATCATGTCTTTCCTAATATTATAGATCGACAGTAGGAAAGGCAAGTGTCTGACAAATAATGAGGAATCATTTTTGATTAAAAAAAAGTGACACACTCTAAACTCTGGCTAGAGCGCACTGCTACGGACACACACCTGCATACAGACGTGAAAAAGATGGAGGAAGAAGAATTTCAGAGGATGATGTCATGTCAAACGATAGCACAGATTGCCTATTTGGCAGACCTGTTGTATCGCTTGGTCAGAGGTCATGATTTCGTTCTTTTGAACACTATGTATCTTTAAATACATTCTCAAACAGATTGTTGGTAGAATCAATTAACTGGTTTCTTAACATTGGTGAGACAATGAAAGGGAAGAGAAAGAAAGGGAAAGAATATATCAGGAAAGAGAAAGTAGATAAAAAATGATTATATAATACATTTAGGTGTCAAATAATTGACATTTAATGTAACTAAATAATGAAAGTCTTGTGGGGGTGGGGAGGCCTATCCTTTGTAACTATCTAAATATGTTATCCTTTAATCTGAGGATTCATCTCTCAAGACAAACTAGAGATGCATTTATTGATCATCGTTTTTCCCCTTGATGAGGCGGATCCTTACTCTTCCTTAACACAAACCAACGGAAACCGATTTCAAAATGTGTATACGGTTGCTTAATGGGAACAATATATATTTTTTATGTTATAAAGTATATTCTTTGCTTCAGTTCGAGATCCGTCCATGTTTGCTGCCCGTGCCCTACCATGTACGTTGCTCAACATGCTCTACACTGGGTAATTCCACTGTGACGTGTCTAAGGTTAATCTTGAATGGATGAGTCTAACCCAGATTCTGAAAATGGCTTATTGGGTGAAACAGTTACTGCTCAGGGCTTAGTCAAAGACTAATAAGTGGCCATGTCTTAGAAAGCAATTCCATGGAGAGGGTTCCTGAACAAAGGGGCGAAGACAGGAAAGTGGGCCTTTCGTTTGGTAACAGAAAAAATAAATGAACCAGAAAATAACAGCTACTGTCCATATGTTACAATAACATTGATTTCAAAAAGTTAAATTTGGCGTAGCAATCATACAACACACAATATAATGAAAAAACAT
The DNA here is from genome assembly GCA_900302425.1 of Brosme brosme. NCBI lineage: Eukaryota > Metazoa > Chordata > Actinopteri > Gadiformes > Lotidae > Brosme > Brosme brosme. The sequence continues at coordinate 20,093 of OMKX01064692.1, forward strand.
TGTAGGTGATAAGGTAGGACGCTCATAAGCTAGTACAGATTGTGTCTAATTGATACAGGACACGGAACACAAAACACAGTAAGCAACAGCTGGTTTCTTGTATGGTCATATTCCTCCATATTTCATATTTTCATAAACCTTGTCACAATGCACCCGGAATAGTGTGTATAATCTGCATCCCAAACTATTGGGTTCAACCAAATGGCACAGTGACAGTGTAGATCTTATTCACCTAGTGGCCATATTGATGAGTTGGGTGGGGAAACATTCTAGAATATTTGCGTAAACCATGAAAACTCATCTAAATTCATTCTCTGGGTCGGGAAAAGGAATACAGAACAAAAAATATTGAATGTAGTTTCCATTAAGATTCCACAAGGTTAACCCACCAACAAACCAATATGGCCGCTAGGTGCAAGGTCTACAGTGCATCAACACAGTTTCCTTGATACGAGTGAGATGTGTGGGTTTAAAACTGGATCCGCTGGAGGGAGCAGGAGATTATACAACCATCTAATTGATGCAGCCTTCTTCATGGTGTGGACGCCATTAAAATCAAAGAGTCAGGCTTTAGGACGAAGGCCTTGCCTCGCTTCCTGCTCAGGTGAGGGGTTGGGGATTTATAGCCTGTGATTGTTTAATCTGATCAGGAGGGATTGGTGACACCGGGCCCAATCCTGGGCCGACCTCCTCTGACCAAAGCCAGCCGTCAGAGGATCAGAGGTGGTGCAGACGTCACAAGCGGCGCTCAGAGCAGTCAAAGAGGAGGATTCACAGCCCACCCCAAGACTTCACAAAGATAGATGAGCTCTTAGGAGCCAACACTTTTCTCAGTTTGTAAGCCACCCCACCGTACTGCAGGTAAGGTTTTTTGATGCCTGAGAAGTTATTCTCTGTGCTGGGTTCTTATTGGTTCAATTTGGGAACAATTTCTGAGTTTATTTGACCTGTTTTGGAAATAATTATGTCGAACTTTAAGGTCTGTAGAAAGATGGTTACTGCTTAAACCAAAAGGTCTTTCATTGTTCAATTCAATTTTACTTTAATTTGTTGTCTATCTTACTAGTTATTATCTTGTTCTATCTTTCTATTTGTTATCTTGTCATTTGAATTGTGTCATCTGAATTGTGCAATGGACTGTGGACTGACTAATGGAACCAAGTGAAACAAACAACTAAGGAACGTTTTTTGGTTTTCTTACAACAGCCAGGATGGCTCGGGATATGTCAGATAAGGAAATCCTGAAAATGGAATTGGAACAACTGAAGAAGGAAGTTTCCACCACTCGAACCCCAGTAAGTCAATTCACACTTACGAAATGTAACATCCCCTGAAGCGTACCGGAAGGCAATCACCAAAGTATATTCCTCCATTATTTCCCCAAAAAAGGTCAAGGTGCATTTGCTTTGCTCATGCTGATTCTCCTCATTCAGGTGGCAGCGAACTGTGCCGAGACCATCGCTTATGTGGAGGGCCGGGCCGCTGAGGACATGCTGATAAAAGGTGTTCCCGATGAGAAGAACCCTTACAAGGGAGACAAGGGGGGCTGTACTATAACATAGCACCCCGCGTAGGAGGGGATAGTAGAACATGACGCAAAAAAACAAACATCCTGCTATATTTTTTATGAGGCTCAGGTTGATTGCTGTATGACAACGTACGCATACCGTAGTAGTTACTGTGGAGTGTGTAAAAATGGGCATTGCATAACAAATCTGTATTGATGTCCCGGTCTTTCTAGCAGACTTGCATTACCATACGCCTGTTGATATGAATACCTATATCCATGTCGATTTGTAATTAAATAGCTGTACCAAGCTTTGATCTGGACTGTGTTTGGTGTTTTTGCTTAGGGACTTCCATGGCACAATATGACTCTGTGTGCGGAGTACCTCGTAGTACTGAGTTATATGCACAGGGGATGTCTCAGGATTACAGACATTTGAGAAGAAACTTAGGATCTTCCTTTTCTTTCTCGTGAGCCTTTCTGTTATGCAGGGTGAAGCCATTGAAGCCATGTATATGTGCTACTTAACGTCGTACCTAATAGGATTTCCCAGCCGGAACACGGTAGGTCATGGTGGCTCTACTGACATACAGCTAGGCCAATCCTTAAGCTTCTTCCAAGGGCTTCATCCTGGCCTTCCATTTCGGGCCCTCAATCCCATTAAGTCTCGTTTCCCCTCACAGTTACTTTGAAGACGTCTAAAACTTAAGAGCACGAGGGAAAAGATAGATTTGTGTACGTCTAAAAGCAAAAAACACTTCTATATATGAATATATATATATTTATATATATTTATACATTGACATAGTGTATAAAGTTGTATTATTCTGCAGTTTCTCCAGCTCTAAGGAGTGTTCTTCTAATGCACTTTGCTGTATTTTCTGTAATGCCACAATACCTTTTCTTTTTTAATTTGAAGATACAATTTAGAATGACTATAATTTTGCAGAGCCTCTGCATTTGAATTCATGTCAAAGTATTTCCACACTTAAGATAAGTTAATGATATTTTGAAAAGGTAAAATGTGTAATTCTTCCTACATTATTTAGTGACCCATTTGTCATCCGCATGGTAATTCTTACTTTTACTATTTTCTCATTTAGCAGACACTTTTATCCAAAGGGACTCAGTAAATTCATACACATGCCATGAAGGAGCCGGCAAGCTCAGACATCTTGCTCAAGGAGACCTCCAGGCAAAGATCCACAACACTGTGTCTTAGGAAACAGAAATCGTACCTGTTCAAGGCCTATGGTCTCTCGTTCATTTCTGCCATGCTCTTTTTATTTTGTTCTTCGGTCCCTCGAAGAGGCCCTATATAAATTAAAGTTATTAGGGGGCCAAGCACAAAGTGCTAGGCAACCTATTGTAATTGTTAGTGTTATTATTAGGGGGCCAAGCACAAAGTGCGAGGCAACCTATTGTAATCATTAGTGTTATTATTATTCCGCCACGTTTCAATGGCACAGCCTAAACCGCTCGCACGCTTTTTTTGAAACTTTCCACAGCTGTAGAGGCTGACTAAATAAGATCTGAGAAGAAAAATTACACTGATTGGCCCAAAGGTGGCGCTATAGCAAAAGTCCAAAAATGCAAACTTTGAACAAGCATATCTCCTGACCCCTTTGACCTATAGTCATGAAACTTTGCCCAGATATGCAGCTTCTCATGGTGAACAAATCTGCCTCAAGAACCTATGACTTCCGTCTGGATAGATTTTCCGCCATTTTGGATTTTGTGAAAAACACTAAATTCCATAAGGATCCTAGGATTTTTGACTTAGACAAAAATCCTTTGGCACATACCATCTATGGACTAATGTCTACAATCTGACTATAAGGCAAGTTTGTACAATAAAAAATGAAGCCCC
>OMKX01064697.1:0-10438 GCA_900302425.1 Brosme brosme
CAGTCAGTCAGTCGGGGCCAGCTCTGTGAATTCATTTCATGTGGACGAAAGGTAAAATAATCACAGCCAAGCTGATGTTCAGAGCACAATGGTTTGATTCAAACCCAAGACATATACGATTGAGAGCTCGTCAGCCAACAATGAGATGAAACCGGTTCACCAGTGTTGCAGGCTACCACATCCTTCCATAGATCTTCTCACTCTACTGTGTGTTAAGTGTTATCCTAGCAGCTGATCTTATTAACCCTTAGGATTAGGGCAGCCACTGGTGCAAGATGTTTTTCAACACCTCCTTCACACTATGTTTAGAAAGTAGGACTGTCGACAATAAAAAACTACATATACTGTGCACTCACATTTTACATACTTTAGTGTCATAATAAGTGCTGCATAGATGGTTTAGTGTATGCCTATACCAAAGTCAATAATATGACTACAGCAAAAACAAGAAAAAAAACAAGAATTCTCAGTCATCATGGCAATAACTAAATGACAGCATTCAATATAGTATGAGAAAAGCCTATCACCTTGAATTCTGCATCTTCAACCATTAATGTCCAACTTAACTTCAGTGGAAAGGGTGCATATTTGTATTTAAGGTAGCCATTATACCTATAAGCCATATTGCTGTGCCGTCACAATGTGAAACCTTAAGTAAGCCACAACAACCTTAAAATGAAGAGTCAACCCTTACTGTATGTATGTTCACGTAAAAATAAAAAAATAGGGTCAGCAAAATCCTTAGTATAAATGTATTCAATATATTAACGCTCGAGAACAGTACAACAGAAGTAGCCCATACTACCAACAGTAGCGTCAGCCATTCTCTGAAGTGTGTAAAGCCAAATTGTAGTACATACAAGTATAACAATTAGCTGTCTTGAAAAAGATAAATAAATCAATAATCATAAATCACAATGCTACATCTATTGGAGTCAAAGTTTGCGATCCCTGTCAAAAGTTGCGTACCAATTATAAAGCGCAACTGCACAGCCAATAAAAAATATCAAGTTTGCAGATTACATGAGAAATATAATAAACATATATATACACACATCCACAGCATTGATGCTAACGTTATGCAAGCGACTACATGAGCGGTCTCATCGATGCAGTGTATTACATGTGGGAACATTTTCCACAGGCCACATGAGTGCCACAATTGAACGATACATTTGTTAAAAACAACCTTGCTACTTAATGGCATGCACTATTCAATGATGGTAAGTAAAATGATTTTAGACAATACCTGGGATACCTACAATTAACTTTGAAGGGGTTGGTCTGTTTTCGCCTGGACATATTATTGTCCACTCCCGGTTAAAAAACGAATCTCCACCTATCATCGACCGATATATTAACCAGTTCAGATAGTTCCGAACCCCCTTTGAAAAAGGGTACCAAAGTAATATAGAAAAAAATCAAAACAACCGGTCTAGTGAGGCAGCTAATAACGCGCACTGCTGCGAGTGGGTGAGAAAACACACAAGCAGGAAAATACAAAGCCTTATATAAAAGGTAGTTACATTCTGGCACCGTAGATACTAAAGATTGTGTGATCCAAACCATCGAGCCAACATCAATAATAACGATGCGCTACTACGTAAGCCCGAGCAGACACCAAACAGCAGAGCCACCACCATATCCAGTCGCTGTCCCTCTGCCAATGCACTCACTGCAGGGAGGCACGCTCTCAGCTGATCTCCAACGTATAGCTATACTCGCCGCGGTGAATTCTGGGATATCAGATCAAACATCGGCGGTATGCAATTGTGATAAATATATACGTGGAAATTCATTGAGGATCCATCTGCCAGATTAATAATAGGCATGGTGAACTTTATGGTGGTTCGTGTATTGATTGTGCTAAGCGCTGAACACAATGGGACACAACTTAACTGCGATGTAGGCCTAACGTATATATATTTCGCTGACAAGCAATATATTTACACAAACCTGACAATATAACCTAACAGAGAAATTAGAGTAGAGTTCGCGCCGTTCACACTAAGTATATGAGGTCCAGTATTGTATGAGCGAACATTGAATATACATTTATTTTATAAATCAAAATATACCGCGTATCCGGGATCATGCGGACAATCTGCACTTAAGTAGGCCGCTATACAGCAGGTCAGTAATAATTGCAACATACTTCACAGCTCAAGATGCAAGTATCCTGGTCATCCAGGTCATCATTAACTTGAATAGCATGGTCACTACACAAGGTGGCGCCCGCTAATCGTATAACCATAGACAGTTTCATAGTCGTAATATTGCGTGCAGTCGTCACTGCTGCCACGAGTAATTGCGTACAACCGCAGCACTACGTTGATACGGAATTATTATTCATCCGCGGCGTTGAACGAACGAAAATCAGAATTCATCTTCCACATTATATTGTGGAACGCCGTGATGACATTACTAAAACAATGAGGACATGAATAGCCAGCGATTGAGTAAAAGTATTGAAGCGACCATAAAATTAATATCAGTCAGACGATCAGAAAGCATATGTTAGTTAGCCTAACGTTAGCCCATTCCAGTCGATGCCATACCGTTTCACATCGCTTGCTAGCAAAGACACAAATCATAACGATGCGCATTAACACAGAATACATCACATCATCAACAAAACATATATATGTTACCCATATTCTCCCATGAAATATATCATATCAAGTGAAGATCTTAATCAGAGATGGCAAAGAATTATTCCATGTACAAGCTACTGTAACGTAAAAGTTCCCAAGAACGTAGAAAGGCGAGTCCGCCTGTTTGAAAAACATCTGTGATCTGGTGTAACCCTCCGCCTGCGGTAGATGTGCTGAGGCTAGAGTAACCACCATTTTGAATGTCTAGTCTGTTCCTCCCTCCGTTGCTAATATATAAGGTCCCAGTCATTTTCTGGTATCACCACGGCTAGTAAGTATAATTTAAGAATATATGTGGGGGTAATATATACAAACTTAATGTAACACGAAGACGAATCATTGACAATTTGTGTCGTATGATGTTGACAACTTTGCTGTAGGCTCTACATGGGAAGTCGCAGCCCAGTCAGTTCACACCGGGGGTATGTCAGCAGCTAAGACTAGCTGGCAGGGTTAGCAAGCCTTGTAGCGATGCTAGCTATATAGCAGGCTAATGTAAAGTCAAGGCTAACTAGTGTGGCAATATGGTCATTGGGATCCCAGGGTGAGGGGAAAATATACTCAACATGACTTGATTTTGATGACAACATCCAAGGATAGACATGGGTCTGACACACACTAGTAATCTAGTACAAGATACAGAGGCTATTTGTCCACATCAGTGTTTTAATAATATTAACGTCCAGACAAGATGCTAGCTAGCTAACATTTGCAAGAGTAATCTTGCTAGTTTGCTAAGTCAAACGCTTCAATAAGGCCTCAAATTCATCATACCACTATCAATCGACAATCGGGTTCATGTGTAATGCCAATTCTGAAATGGTTATTCACTACTGGTGCAAAAACTGTTGAAATGGTATCAAATTAAGCCACATACAAGGCCAGCTATCGTACTAGCTATGCAACAACAGCCTTTACGTGTCTTCTTAAGAGTTTCTTAATAGTTCCTCATCTAATGTCCCCGACGTCTGTGATGTTTTGTATTATATATTAAAAAGGTATTTTAAGCGAGCATAATATAAAACGAATATGTGATCGTTCTAACTTTTTACTGAGGTTGACAACTACGGGCTCACAAGAGAGCAATGGTGAGCATTGCTCATTGACAACCTAGGTTAATTTTGTTTTGTTTAGCTTGTAAGGTTTATTTTGACAGCATCTCTTTAGTAAGGGGTTTATTTAACTGATCATCTTCAAGTGGACGAGGAATTGGTTTCGGTAAAGATAATCGTTCCAGTAGTTAGGAAGCCAGGTAGCTAATAGGAAGTTTGCAATTGAATGGGATTTGGACGTATGGATGATGACATAGAATGGCAGTGGTTGTACCGATTTGCATAAGGTTCCACAACGTATTATGCCTAATGGCTTGTACTTCCTGTGTAAACATTGTGGATTGCATTGGGAAAAAAGCACAACAGATAATAAGACATGTTTTGTTACTTGAATTTAAATGATACATTTTAGTTTGTACCCAGACCTAATTTTTTGTTTCCTCATTGAGGAAACTCTTGCTGTTACTCAGAGACTTGTGTACAAGGGCTAGAATCAAATAATGTAATTTGCTATTTAAATGATTGACCATTATTGCAGCTTAGCTGGTTTCCCTTCAATATGCAATCGAATAAAGAAATATATTATGCACTTACTATTCACCTGGAATTTCCATTAAATTTCCTTTCTAATATTATACCATATACTTAAGCCATCCCTGTGATACATGAAAGGTGTGGCATGTTTTCCCCTTAGCCACTGGTTGTCAGGAAGTGTAGGCTATGTCTCAAAGTCTCAAGGGAATGGCAAGTTGATATCCGGATCGGACATCTGTTGCCCTTTTTCTTGCAAGAAAAATGTTGAGGGCTAGGTTTATCATAGGTGAATGTGTTGTAAGTTATGTTGTGTTTGGTGACAAATATGCCCTTCTGGTGTGACCAACTGACCGAGACTGACAGCCATTGTAGGTTTCAAGAAATATGGAGGATGTCTGTCTAATATACAGTTACTATACAACAGTGTTCTTTGTCTGCAAGACAGAGACCAACTGACCTTGGTGAGTGTCCCCTATGTGTTTGCTGCCCAAATACTGAATAAGCTCATTGCTTTTTCCCTGAACTTTAATCAACTTGCGGTGTGCATACCCCTTCACTTCGATCACCTTTTTTAACCGAAAACGGTTAGCTTTCTTGTATTCATGAAAAGTTTTAAATAGCCTCACATTAGCATATATTTATATACATTTTTTTTATTTGTGATCTGTCCGCGGACGTAGAATTAGGAACTTGAATGTTATCATGTTTTATTTAGCTCCCAAGAGATGCTAGATCTGCCTTTTTAGATATGTAACGGACAGTTAATTACGGGCACAGTGTGGGGCCTGAATGTTGAGACAAGACTCTGTTAATTTAATACGTTAGAGTACAGAGAATGTTCCATCATCTTCATTAATAGTTGCCTACTTTTTAAGTTTTATCCCACATTGATTATTATTAATGTACAAATCCGTGGTCGACACCCATTCTTATCCCTTGTTTATATTACATAATCCCTAGTATTCTTTGTGTTACTCGCCTTAAAATACATTTCTCAAATAAGTTTGTCCCAGCTAAACCAAATGAAAAGTAAATGAACAGGACATGTAGTTCTCAACACTCATACCGACAAAATCATATGTTTGCTCAGTGTTACCACAGCAGTGCATTAGACCTCAATCAGTGCATCAGCTAGCCTGCCAAACTAGACACACTTGCACACTATGTTGTATTTGATTTCATTGGTTCTGTAAACGTTGTAGATCCCCATCTATTATTGTTAAAGATACAAAAGCATTGTTTCATCATGACACTTTTGTTTGAAGAAATATTACCAATATTCGCTCTATGGGGCTCCTGCAAGAGAGTTGAAGTACTGTAAAATCCTCAATCAACGTAAATTAACCTTAACCTAGGCTAATTAAAACATTTTTCCACGTCTGGCATGAGAAAGACTGGCAGTTGCAAATACAACAATGTCTCCCCCAATGACATATAATTTCAGGATTAATTACCAAACAATGAAAAAAATAAAAAACATAACTAACATTCCAATGCTCATATGCTTCTAAGGTACAGGGGGTCATTGCAAGTTTACAGAACATTTTGGTGCTTCTTAATTTGGATTTTTCTTTTAAAGGTGAAGTGTGTAATATTCAGTGGCATCTAGCGGTGAGGGTGCTGATTGCAATTGAGTAGCCACGGGTCAAGTTATGAGGTTCCTTGATAGATTTATAAATGGTATTTATTTAGTTATTTTGTTTGTTAACTGTAGGTCATAGCTTACAAGTAAGATAGCGATCCTAAGATAAGATCGGGTCCTCTTGGTTTTTCTGTTCTAGGCTACTCTAGTAATATGGCGATGCACCATGGCATGTAAACAAAGAGCGAGGTACAGGTCGGACAGCATTCTCTATTTGTTGAATATATCAGTAATATGCCAGGATTTATATTGATAACGTTATTGAAGTCATTTTCGATCAGCATTGACTTCAGATATGTCCAGGTCATTTTAAGCTACGAGCTTGTTGAAATGTTTCGTATTTCAACTTTAAGTTGGTTCCCTGTTCAAATGGATTTGAATTACTTTATTTTATAACACACATTTTTTAACTAGTAATAAAGAGAGCCACTGTACAGTAGTTAAAAGAATGCAAGATATATCCTGGGGTTTGTCAAGTACATCTGTCTAGGGTGTCTACCCTTGGCAAGTAAATTAATTTTGTTCTGCACACTTAATGCGGAAAATAGTTTTGTTTAGAAAGTAATTACTCCCTTTTGCTGTAATGGCCTATATGCTGCAAGCTATCAAAATGTTTTCTATCAAACCAAGAATTTTTCTAAGTAGAAGTCTACCATATTGGTCATTATTATTATTGAACTTTGGAAGTGGGTAATGTTAATTTCCCACCAATCTCCATTAAAAATGTATGAAGTATTCTGATCCCTGACTAAAAATGAGATGACAAATAATACAAGTAATACTTGAATAATATGTTCTCCATAGTAGTAGTAGTAGTAGTTCTATTTTCTGGAAATGGGCATGGCATCTTGTATGATTTCTCAGATGCAGGACTTTATGGGACTTTGTGCAGGAGAATCTAATCTCGCTCCCCTGCATGTGCTTCTTATTAATATTTAATCATCTCGTGTCAAGCCTGCGTTGTCTTAAGCTTCGCTGCATTGGAATGGAATTTCACCTGCTCATCTTTTTCACTGCATACATTTGAATACTTTAGGGTCGGGGAAGAGGTACTTATACATTGACAAATGTATATTTTCAAGATATTATGTCTGAGTGCTTCCAAGTTGTATTATGTTCTCACTCAGTGAATGCAGTCATGTATTTATCCTATGTTAAATAATGGTATGTACTTTGAAAGTACAACCTGTTCCGATTTGTGCAAACAGTTTTTCCCACAAGAATTTGAATCACCCAGCCTCCATATGACCCACGGTACTGTTTGTTCTAAGTCTCCCCCCTATGTTTTCCAGAGAATGCCAGCTCCGATCAGACTGCGGGAGCTGATCCGGACCATCCGGACAGCTCGTACTCAGGCGGAGGAGCGTGAGATGATCCAAAAAGAGTGTGCTGCCATCCGCTCGTCTTTCAGAGAGGAGGACAATACATATCGCTGCAGGAATGTTGCAAAGCTTCTCTATATGCACATGTTGGGCTACCCAGCGCACTTTGGGCAGGTACGCAAAAAGTCCTTATCGTCCTATTTCCATCAATGCGTTCAGTTTTGCAAAGATTTGATCACACGGCCACAGCTTTTTGAAAACCTTCCATTTTGTTCACACACATTTTCCAGCTGGAGTGCCTGAAGTTGATTGCATCGCAAAAGTTTACCGATAAGCGAATAGGCTACTTGGGGGCCATGTTGCTGCTGGATGAGAGGCAGGATGTGCATCTACTCATGACAAATTGCATCAAGAAGTAAGTATATTTCCAGCCCACATAGGCTTGGGCGGTAGACATTTTTTTTATACCCTCATCCCATTTCACAGGGGTGTACGTTATATGACGGTATTTGGTAAAAGCTGAGTTGGGGATAGAATTCATTAGCATGTTTGACATTGTCTAGCCTACAATGCTGTCTGTCTTACATGAAATTAGACTACTAAGATAATTATTGCTGATATGAAATAAGCGCCCTTCTGCCATAGATAGGGTCCAAATCTAAATGAGTAGCCCTACTTGTGTACTCGTTTAAATTACGAGTCTGTGATAGTGTTCACCAATGTACACATATGGAAAGTCAGTTTAACCTGTTTTATATACAGTCTATGTTGAGTCAGTTTAACCTGTATTTTATACCGCCCAATTGCATTACTCCCACGCTGGAGCTCCACCTGCCACAACTTTTTTACCTGCTTTTCACTGTTGTAGAGCTGGTGGGAAACGCTTCGACACAGCGATTTTAATGTAATATCTATTGGGAACATTTAGAAACTTAAGACGCATCTGTGTTAATTGCATTTTAGCCATGCTATTGTTTAGGGCAGGTTACTTTGTAATTCGCCTGTTGTGTAGAAATATTAACCAAACGATGGTTCTATAGTGAGGAGTGCTGCTGCCCGACGGCTTCGCTTGGAAACCCTGTCTCGTCGGCAGATATACACCGCTAGACCCTCGGGACTCATACTGTTGATCGTGTCTTTGTTTCCCCGCGGCAGAACGCTGTAATTCGGAGCATGAAGATCTGTTGAATACTCAATATTTTATTTAACTTTCACAAATATATACTTACCTGCTATAAATACCTGCTATAAATGTCACTTTCAGTTTTGATGATGACGGCGGCGGGTCATTATTGTAAAACTTAACAAACGCGGGGGAACTCCACCTACCCGCGGCCGCCACTAAGCGTTGGCGAACAAACCTATTTCAGGCTCAACCAAAATGCAATGGCGAAGACTTTGTTGAGGGCTATTTATTTATAAGAAGTTGGATAAAATATATATCATCATTACAAAAAGATTATTCATAAAATGTCAGGAAAAAAGTTTAATTGAAAGAGGAGCGTCTGTATTTTTAACGGTATTGAATAACACCTTCGGTATTTCTAAACACTTTGGTATACCGTGATACCGCCCAAGCCTAAACCCACATAGTCAACACAAGACCTGATCTATACCTCACTGCTCTTCTAATTCTCGAAAATCAGACTTTTGAATAAATCCATCAAGAGTGTGCGCAAACTACACTTCTGCTTGTTGCATCAATGTATCTCCGAGCAACGGGTTTTTTACGAGCGTTACAGGAAAGGTTGTCTGGCGGACTGAAATATGTAGGCAGACACATTTGTGCATACCGCATCCAGTTCAACTGGATGTCTCCTTTGTTGTGTGAAGTTACATTCTTTATAGCATGCAATCTCAACAGGAGCACATATAGTTCTTTTTTAGAGCAAAGGCATGAGTTGAGTTAACAATGATTATGTTTACCTTGCATGTCACCTTTCAAAAAACCCTTATGATGACATAGTATTGTATTCCAAATATAAAATATATGTTTTTACTTTACAAAACTGGACCAAATATAAAAGGTAACAAAGTAGCTACCATCACCCCTAAACTAGACCAAATCTCATATCTACTGTCAGTGGTTTATTCTCTCAAAAGCCTTTAAATATAGACACTTGTTCAGACCTTTTAATAATCTCTTCTTTTCAACCCTCAGTGATCTGAATCATAGCACACAATACGTCCAGGGCCTGGCTTTGTGCACTCTGGGCTGTATGGGTTCTTCAGAGATGTGCCGTGACCTGGCTGGAGAAGTGGAGAAGCTGCTCAAAACATCCAACTCCTACTTGAGAAAAAAGGTAAGCTTGATCTTTTACAATAGTTATATTACTTATTGTGTAACGCTCATTGCTACAGTTTGTTCTGTAGAACTCAAAGTTTGAGTCTGTTAGGAGACTTTACAATTGAATGTAAACATCGTGAATTGGAAAATACTATTGAAAAGGACCATACATCAGCATGGTTATACTATAATTTTAAATAGCTTTGTCTGCTATTTTGTGTCTTCAGTCTTGTATCTGTATTTGGAAAGAGGTCGGACAAACCATTTCTGAAATTGATTTAGCCTAAAAGCGAACAGTTAGCCTTTGGGGGTTTCTATTCCATGTTGTATTTCAGGTTTCTCATTTGTTATTTAAATTTGCAAATGGGAAGTGGAAATTTCTGTAGTCAAATCATGCCATTTCCTAGGTATTGGATGTTCTTATATTAGACATATTCTAAAATGGATCAAATTAATGAGTTCCTTCATTTATGTACAGGTTTGTAGACCACTTTGAAAATATTACTTTTGTAAACTTTTGTGTATTTATTCAGACCTCTTTGACATGAAATTTGAGCACAGATCCTGTTTCCTTAGATTTTTATACCTTGAGTGGAGTCCACCAGGATCGGTCGCTCCGGGTTAGGACCGGTCGCTCCGGGTTAGGACCGGTCGCTCTAACTCGGTCGCTCCGGGTTAGGACCGGTCGCTCTAACTCGGTCACTCCGGGTTAGGACCGGTCGCTCTAACTCGGTCGCTCCGGGTTAGGACCGGTCGCTCTAACTCGGTCGCTCCGGGTTAGGACCGGTCGCTCTACCTCGGTCGCTCTAACTCGGTCGCTCCGGGTTAGGACCGGTCGCTCCGGGTTAGGACCGGTCGCTCCGGGTTAGGACCGGTCGCTCTAACTCGGTCGCTCCGGGTTAGGATCGGTCGCTCTAGGCTAGTCATGATCAAGGGGAAGAGGAGTG
>OMKX01064699.1:0-12278 GCA_900302425.1 Brosme brosme
AAAGGCTGTGTGTGTGTGTCTGTGTGTCTGTGTGTGTGTGTGTGTGTGTGTGTGTGTGTGTGTGTGTGTGAGAGAGAGGCAGACCCACACATGTAAATGTTTTACATTTGCCTATAGTCATTAAGCAGATTTTTGTGTGTGTCTGTCTGTGTCTGTTTGTCAGCTAGGGGGATCACACATAAACACACACACACACAACATGCATTTCTTCTCAACCGATCCATATGTACCAATCATGTTACTGGTACTTTTCTATTTTTAGTATTTACTTCTCTGCTCCACTCATCAGCTCCACTCCAATCCTTTGAATTTATGAATCTTTCGATGTTTTTCCCAGTTGGTTAAATTTATTAATACAGACACTAAGTTACAAGAGGAGGTAGTGGACTGTGTTGTGATGCCAGAGAGTACCAGGCGTGCTTATTTGATCATGGTCTTTAAAGAAGTTCCTGGAATACATAGTAGTAGGCTGTGATCTGACAATGAACAAGGATTTAGGCTGCACACAAGAATGCAGAAAAAAGTACCTTTACATGTATATTTATGCATTCTAAATTGGCCGAATGAATTGTGTTTGTTGTATGGGTTTTGCTGTGTATCTTCCACTCTTCCCTATTCTTACATGGCATGGCTGCCACTTCACATATCACCTCCTTTTGACAACTCACTAAAAAGGATTCTAGGTGTGAATTCACTTTGTATGTTGTTGCAGAGCCTGAGAGATTCTCGATAAAGCACTTTTTATCCTTCTTTTTCTCACCCTTGTCTCCACGGACTGACTTGGTTTACAGAGCGAAAGAATCCCAAGGTTGAGTCATGGCTTTCATCCTTTATACTCTCCAGTATAAAGATTGTGTTTAACCAATTAATTTGTCGTTTTTTGAAAGTAAAATGCTGCATTCACATCACACTAGAGTTGTTAAAAATGTTATTTCAAACTCCATTGCAATAATCACATTGTATTGAACTTTTGCAATGCAATCAATCAACAAACGTCATGTCAGTTTCGTTCTTCGTCGTCCAGGGTCTGTTGCTGGTCTGTGAACCACAGACAGAGGGCTTCATGATGCAGACTCACACATCAATCATATCACCTGCCATACCCTCGCTCCTCACTTGCCCTCAACCGCATCACCAATCTCCGAGGGGTCGAGAGGCTCTGATGGATTACGGGTAAATAGTTGGGATCTGTTAACATAATGCCACCTGTTCTCCCCTGTTCTTTCTTCTTTGCAGCTGCGCTCCATCGAGGACCTCCAGACGATGCAGATCGTTAAGATCCTCCGGTACGAGAAGAAGGTGGCGGCCATGTTCCTACTGATGATCTGCAGCTTCCTGGTGTGCTGGACGCCCTACGCCGTCGTCTCCATGATGGAAGCGTTCGGCAGGCAGAGCGTCGTCTCCCCCATGATGGCCGTCGTTCCCTCCTTCTTGGCCAAGTCCAGCACAGCCTACAACCCTCTCATATATATGCTGATGAGCAAAAAGGTGAGATCAGTTGTGGCTTATTTAAAAAAAAAAAAAAAATTGTTTCTCTATTTCCATCAAACAAAGATGTTATATTTGTTTTCATCTCCTCTGCCATCCATGAGGCCTAGTTTGTCTTTCTGTCAAATCTGTATGATTAGTACAGTGGTTCCCAATCTTGGGGTCGGGACCCCACTTGTGGTCCCCTTATAGTCGCAGAAGATTGCTGACACAAGCTATAGATATTTGATGATCCATTTGCTTTTTTAAAGGTCTCAAAGACTTCCTGTACATACACTCTGAAGGCCAAAGGATTGTCGCCACGAGCAATCAGTGTGTAGTAGAGCCATGCGCTTACGTCCACTGGTAAATTACCTGAAGATGATAACCTTTTCAGAGCTGGAAAAGGGGTCACGAGTCAAAAAAGGCCAAATTGTTCATTGTTAATGTTGCCTTGCATTTTATTATCAAATTTCCTCCTCCTCATCTTCTGTTGTGGAAAGTACAACACTTAAACCCTTAACAAGAAAAGAGATCAGAAAACCGCAGAACAGAGTTTAAGACCTTTATTTAGAACGTTAAGAAAGTAATACAAAAGCTTAGCTGGTCTGCAGAGCAACTGCTTTTCCAGCTTTGGCACAGCGTCTGTATTGTCTCGCTCTGTGATTCCTCCCATAAGCTCCTAGCCAGGGTTGTTATCAAACAATGCCCATACATGGCTTCAACATCAACCAACTTCGTTGTTTTAGTTATGTTCACGGTCTTCAAGCACAACTTGGTTTGCCACGTATTTGCGGCAAACGTTTCACCCAGTTTCCCTCATCCTTTACCATTGGTGGATACCCTTATCCGTTCCTTTCACCACATTTTCTAACCATAAGGTTGTCTGGCCTTTATCAGAAGAATTATATTTCTCAAGAAACACCCGACCCAGTACACACTGGTGGCACATAACATCAGATGATCTCTTTAATAGTCTCTTCAAGAGATTCTTCAAGAGACCCACCAAAGACTGCGTGGAAAGTGTTTTTCCACGCTTATCACGTTCATAGAGCATATAAGGCAAGATAATGAATATAATCCTTCCAAGGGTATAGTAAAATGCTCCAATACCTCTTCCTCCTCCTCTCTCATCTGGTCTCCCGTCAGCTCCGACACAGCTTCCTTCAGCTGCTGTGTTGGCGTGTCTCATGGCTGCAGCGCAGCCTCAACGAGCGCCCCCTGGCACCGGTCCAGCGGCCCATCCGGCCCATCGTCATGTCCCGCGCGGGCCGGGACCGGCCCAAGAAGAGGGTGACCTTCAGCTCTTCCTCCATCGTCTTCATCATCGCCAGCAACGACCTCCAACACCTGGACAAGACCTCCACGACGGACGAGGTCACCTCGGAGGTCAACGTCATCCAGGTGCGGCCGTTGTGATGCAGGTGAAGGGGAGTCCGTTGTCTCCCGACCCCCCCTCCGTCCTCTACCCTACTCTTCTGTGTGTATGAATACGCCTTCAGACCACACATGAAACACCGACCCAAAATAAATATTCTCTGGCCACCTGGGACAGAACGGCTCTTCCACTGCCCGTCCAAATCATCCAATGTTACAGGTTACCAGGTTATGGTACATGAACCGCTTCCAGGAGGGAAGCAACAGATGATCGACTACTGCAAACACCTCGTTCCCCTTGTGTAGTTTGTAGAGACTTCAGGTGGTCATAAAACATAACAAAGGTAAGATAAGACTGTATTTATCCCGGGAATGGGTAATTATTCAGGTGCAATTTAACTCAACATTGTTTGGATATTTTTCATCATGTTTTAAATGTGGGTCCCCTGAGTTCTGTTTAGATGGTCACATATGAGTGACTTTAGCCAGGTTAAAGTGGCTGAATTGTATGGTGAGTTGGAGGGCTGTGGTGTTCCTACCTGTGACCGCACCTCTTAGCTAACACGTCGGTTCAACAGCTGGTGGGGTTAGCGGTCCACGTCTTAGCACTTTGTCATAGAACATAGCTCACACACTCGCTCTGTTGTTTTATTTTTTGTTTGTGTTTACAGGTTCAATAAAGAGATACTATTTTAAGCTAAACCTGCAGGTGTTTGTGTGTGACTTTCATCAAATTGTATCTTTATTAACAAGGCGGCACGAATACATTTGATTTCATTCTATGTGAGGCAGCTGAGACTTCAATTAGAGGCCAGGAAATAAAATGAAACTGCTCCCAAGACAAACTAAATCCCATCCACTCTCCCCCGACGGCTGCCAGATATATATAGACTTGATGGATGGATTTCCATCGCCAATAATAACCTTATTTGCTGTGAATACATGAGTGGGCCCTTGGATCTCACCCAAACTAATCAAAGTGAAGGGGATTTGAAGCAAAAATAGTTGAAAAAGAAAATCGATGAGATGTATAATCACAAACCCCTAAGCTCATAAGATTGTGGCCAAAAATGTTAAAGCACATCAAAGAGGCAAAACATTTAATTTATTAAAGAGAATATCAAAGAGACTAAAAGCAACAATTAAAAAGGTCACACATACGTATATCAAACTGATTTTGAGCATGACCTCTGAACTCTGGGTTTCCGATTGCGGAAAGGTTCATTTTTACTCAGACTTTAAGGCGTAGCAGTCTGTCCCATATTTTCTCAATAGGGATGCTGGATATTTTCGGAGGGTGTTTAATAAGCAGGTATGAGCCCCCCAGAACCGCTCCTGTAGCACAAACCAGCAGGCCTTGATTGATCACCTGGGGGAAATATATTAAACAGTTTAGTTTGATGTGCTGTCAATTATTAAAATTGTGCTTATTGATCATCTTTCCAGAAATTAAATCTTGCATTTACTCAATTAAATGTACTGCTGAAGATGCATTATGAATCTGTTGCCATGTTTTGTCCAAGTGTTTGTTTTCAGATCATTGAGGATCAATTTTAAATGAGAAAAAGATAACATGACGTTTGTACCAAAAGAATAACGTTTATCGGAATTTATTGAAATGAAATCCAAACGAAGCAGAAATTAACAGTGAAAAGCACGATGCCACCAGGAGAATAACCAGAGCTTTATGCACGTTCTGGTAAAGAAGAGTAACATCTCACCTTGTTCTGCCAATGCCAGCGCTGCAGTGCCTCATGGTATCTGATTCTGGTGAAGGTGACCTGCAAAAAGAAAGTCAAAGGTCAAACACAGTTCCGGATTTTCCAGCTGTATTGAACATGCAACAAATCGTTTCAAAGGTTTGCTCAAAGGCGACACTTGCCATTGTGTACAAGGGGACTATCGTCTGGGGCAGGAGAAAGTGGAGGATGTTGTCAACCTTTTTCCGAAAGAGAAACCACCTGGAGTTGACGTGTTCTCTCATCTTGAGGAACGAAAACAAAAGAGCAGCTAAGTTAGTTTTAACCAACAAACAATCAAGTCTCTAAACAAAACATTACTAAAGTGAGGAGATGAACGTGTGAGGAGAAAACCACTGCTGGGTTCCAGCCAGAGACACATTTTAGAGTCTGCCAAGAATATCAACAACGCTTAATCAGAACACTAGTGTGAGAGAGGGGTGCTAAAGAGAGACCCGACTGTCACGTTAATACAAGGCGTTGACATCTTCATTGTAGTTTCATTGTACACGACGTTCTTCCCAAGGACGTCTTGAATGGCAGTGAAATTGGAATTCATTCTAATTGGCTGACCGTCAGTGACAGCCACGAACGAGGGGGATCAAAACTTCCTCTTTGAAGACGCCTTGATTAATGGCTCTTTCTGCCTCATGTTTACATAAGCCTATTGACGTAACCACCATTGCAGTTATAGTCACAAAGTTATTAATAATTTTGCCCCAAAAGCTGTTTCGCAGTTCAGGCAAAGTTAATTTTAAGCAGGCAGGTCCCCTGGGGACGGATGACAGCCTAAGGCATTCCATTACGTTAACGAGATGATTTTATCTTATGAGGTAAGACCATGTCTGGCGGGGCAAATGTGCTAATAATAGCTAAAACAGGTGCAGTACCTCGACATAGTTGTACATGGCGAGGTCTGCAATGGTGTGGTCGTCAGGCACTCTAACGCGGGTGTATTCGGGCAGCACAGCACCTGGAATGTCACGTAGAGGAGAAAAGGAGAGCTCTTGTCTTCATTTATAATCCGGAAGGAACCAAAACAGCATTGGACCAACATCAGTTGTTGGCGTTCATGGTCTCTGCTGCGTTCACAATACACTCACTGAAATCCTCGTTGCACTGGTCCATTATTTCATCGAATACAATGCAATCCTCGAAGCCCTGGATGAAAACATAAACAAACACAAAACGAACATGGCCATGATGGATAGATCAAGTCGACCCAATCATTATGGACATACATTCGATGGACTTTTATAATCGATGGACATTTCTCTCCAATGTCAAATGTCCCTTGATCGATCTATGGACATAGAATGGATGGATGGATGGATGGATGGACCTTCATTCATCCATCCTTGTACATGGAGTTGTTCAATGGATCAAGGTCCTGCCTTTCCTTCTTCACTACCCATTACTTCAGGTTCACTCACAGCGTTCATCCCTTGTCCATAGAAAGGCACCACAGCATGGGCAGCGTCGCCCATGAGCACGCACTTGTCATTGATGTGATACGGGGAACACTTGACCGACACCATGGCCTGGGCGGGCAAGCGGAAGTAGTCCCTCTTCAGTGCATCACTACGAGACATACAAAAACATACAAATTAAAAAACACACGAAGCAATAGAAGTGAATGGAAACATTCAGAATGGGTGAGCTGGGTTAGCTGATTGCTTAATCAGTTCATGGTTCGATCCCCGATGTACGCAGCCTAAAGCGGGCAGTATAGTTAAAAGCCTTCTTTGTATCGTGTCCCGAGTACTCTAGTGTGGTCTGCATTTGGATCCCATCTCTTTTTTGTTCCTGTTGCCCCGCCAGCACTGGTCGTGAGAAGTATGTTTATAAAAGCTTGTTGAATTGTGTAATGGTCAACAGTATTAGTAATAGCAAATTTACCTTCTTGAAAGAATCCCCCGGGGTCCATTATGTAATTAAGATGGAGGGGGGATGGGAAGGAGGGAGGTTACTTACACTCCGATTAATGGGATGGCATCGGGAAAGTATTTCTGGAAAAACATGATCACTTCATCCCCTGAGGTGATTTTTTCAAACTCGTCAAATGGCATGAAGAGTGTGCAGGTGAAGGTCTTGTCCTGGAATGAAGGGTTAAAACTGGTTCATATTGGAGTTAAAACTATAAGTCAAGTGTGCTTTAGTTAAGCTACCTCCATTCCTCTTCTTTTAAATATGACAATAAAACCAAATGCAAATCACACTTGAAATGTGTATTACTATCAACACAAAAGTGTGGGCTGGGGGTCAGAGAGTAGCAGCAGAAAGAGGAACAGAGAGAGGAACTGAGCCAGACAAAGGAAGGAGGTGGAGACTATATGAAGGAGATCACCCTGGATGGAGGAGCTGAGGAGACATGGGAGATTCACATTCAGATTAAGCACCTGTTTGCCTGAGGGAGGAGGGGATGGGAGTCATCCCACGCTCATTTTATCAGGAGGCAAAGTACAGTGTGTGAGGCACCCTATTGTATTTGTTAGTGTTTAATTTCCCTGAAGAGACTGTGATCCTATTTCTAGTTTGCAGTACTTATAATGCTTCTGTCATATCCTCAGCCATGTTTACTTATACTTCCTGTACAAATCTGCATATAAACATATATATATATTCGATTTATATTTTATGTCACCCTGCACATCTGTTGATATATACTGTTGATGGAGCTGACATTGCTACGTGTGTGTGTTACTAACTAATACATGTCATGTAGTTGACCTCAGCCTGGTCGCAACCATTTCATTAAATAATGGAAAAACACATTGATTTTCACATTTATATTGCATAGTTGTTATAAAACACACTTACCAGATTTGGCAGGGCAATCATCATGAACGTGTTTCGTGGCCATATGTGTAGAAAGTTTGGCTTCATTGCAAACTGGGGGTAAAAAAATTAAAAAAAACATTTACTGACGTGACTACAGGGGCCACCAAACAGAACAGATTGCCTATTACCTAATATACACAATACACATACATAATATTATGTTCTCTGAATGCAATGTGATAGTAATCAGTCATTTTGCAGATTTTATCGAAGGGGTCTGCAAAATGTGGACTACAGCGAATACAGATACAGACCATTTTAAGAGCAGGTCAGTCATTGAAGCAAACTTCCCCCCAGACAACGGACAACAGGTAATGTGGTGATGTCTGGGGGGTGGGGGAGAAGGTGAGAGGAGATTCACCTCTCCAGCGATGGGTGGCATGGTGAGTTCCAGGTATCCGTGGGGGATGTAGGTCTGGCTGTAGTTGAAGCGGCTACGGCGGAGGAACTGTTTGCGGATGGTGGAGAAGGCTCCATCGCAGCCCACAATCAGGTCCGCCTGCAGCGACTGCTTGCTGCCGTCGGGCCTGCCCTCCAGTCACAACAACAACACATTGGTGGGGGATGATAGCATTGCTTTGTACGCACCATGTGACGTCTCGTATCGTACGATTTTCATTTGGGGAGGTCAACAGTCAGGTGACCACACGCACCTACAACAGAACAGCAGATTACACAACGGGCAATGCATGCTTATCAATCACAATCGATAATCAATCAAATCTCAAGGGTCTTATTGATGATGGCTACTTTCCTGACTCAACATATTGCAAGACTGGATTGCATTCTTTCTGTAATCATTTTCCAGGTTTAAGTTAATAGATTATTGCGTGCGTGTGCGTGCGTGCGTGCGTGTGTGATAGAGAGCAAGAGCGAGAGACGAGAGACAACCATTTACCTGACAAAGGTCATCAGCCCTGTGTCAGAACTCCAATCCTGCAGTTTGTGATCAAAGTTCATCTTGGCATTGGGATAACTCTCTGCCTCTTTGGTCATGGAAACAATACAGCAATACAGTACAGAATTAAAATAAAGACAGGTATTCCCATTCCCTTTAATATCAAAGACCACTAGATCCCTGAAAGACCCTTCCAGCAGACTCTTTGACCGCATGGCAGTCAGAACTAAACAAAAACCAGAATTAAAAAATAACAAGTTCTAGAAGTTGTAAAATAAGTTCTAGAAGTTGTGGTCAAATCAACAATACATTGACAAGGTCATAAAGGCCACACGGCGCCATTAATAACA
This sequence comes from Brosme brosme, assembly GCA_900302425.1. Lineage (NCBI taxonomy): Eukaryota > Metazoa > Chordata > Actinopteri > Gadiformes > Lotidae > Brosme > Brosme brosme. The sequence goes on from OMKX01064699.1 coordinate 8,673, forward strand.
TGATACATAACATAACTCTCTCAAACCTAATACCTCAACATAAAGGTTTCTAACCACCAATGGGAATTGAAGTTCTCAGAGAAAGGAGTCAACCAATGAAATCTGTGTGTGTTCCCATTCTGCTGTGGACAAGCCCCCAAAACTGTCAATATTGGTTCTGTCAGATCAGTGACCAAACAAATGTTCCCTTTCCTCACCACCAGTATGTACATAGGCCATGCAGTAAACAAGCTCATCTATGCCAAACTGGATTTTGAAAAGCACTGGAGTCTTGTTCTAGGTTATTTGACTCCCAGACACCAAAAGGTTCTGGGTTCAATTCTGAATTCCCTTGAGCAAGATGCCATACTCATTTGGATGCTTTTGATAAAAGCATCTAAAAAATATTGATACTTGTAGTGCAGTTTATAACCAATGCACTTTTGTATTGCACAACTGGAATATTCTGCACATTGTTTGCAATTGCTGCACACAATTCTAATACTACATGGTGAAAATGGAAGTCTTTTGGTCAACCTGGCATTCTAGGTTTATAACTAGATTTATTAAAGACTAACCATTGCACTGGACTTACCTGTCAGTAGCTCCTTGTTCAGGTTGGCCCGGTCAACAGACAGTATGTACTGAAGTAAAAAGTAACTATTAGTCTTAGTTATCACGAGCCATTAGCGATAGTGAGTTTCCAATACTGCAGTTCAATAGAAGCTGACAGAAAATATACACACACACAGAACTGTGATATTGTTGTCAGTACAACTAGAGATGGATATAGCACCAGGGGGATTTGGACCGGTGACCCTTAAGTATTTCGACCACCTTATACCCTCCTTCTCACCTTCCATTCAAATGACTGCCTCAGGATTTCGGAGGTCTCATTATACAAGTAATACAAAATATAAAAAAATATTTGAAAACAATTTTTTTTCCCCAGAGTTAACAGATATAATATCAAAAGTCATGGTGGGCCACTGTGCATTGACATATTGTCTGAAAAATACAAAAGGTATTGTGTGTGGGTGTCAACATCGGTGAACTGTGTGGAGTGTGTGTGGTTGATGGCTGGTTAAGCAGCCTCACCTGGCCTGAGTCAGGCAGATTAGACTCTGGGGTTGGGGGAAGCTGCACACATGTGGTACATTGACTAATCAGAACATACAAGGCCATCATCACGACACACACTCCACAAACGGTTACCTGGCCTTTCTTGCCATAAGGAATTGGCGCCTGCTTCCCATTCAGAGAATGGATCATTCTGGCATGCATAGGTATTCCTTTGGAGACAATCTGGGGAAAACACAATCACATGTATGAATGGACAGCTATGTAAGGATGCTATTTGTGAGTTAAATATTTATGAGGTATCACAGATTTGTTAGTGAGTGATTATTTGTGCGTAATTGCTATTACAGCTGCATTTGCTGTAATAGCTATTACAGCTTTATTTGCTGTGGTTATTACCAAATTCCCCCACAGGGAATATTTTCTAAAATCTCATTTTAGGCAATATAAAAAATAAATACAAGCATTTTATTTTGAATGAGCCTTGTTGCCCTGTATATCTGCATACGGTGGTTGTGGTTGTGGTTGCAATGTGATCAACTGTTATTGACGTATCCAACAACACAGTAGTGTAATCCAAATACCTTCTCTTCCATCCCCAGTCGGCTGAGGGCCTGTCGGCCTCTGTGGGACAGGGCCAGGTTAATGCTCCTTCCCCGCACCATTTTGGCTTCACGGATATCTGACCAAAAATAAAGCAGAAGTCGGAACACATGTATATTTCAATCTTTGCAGGTTTGCCTTTATCAGCTTGAATAAAAAATATGAAGATTGCCAGTGGGGGCATTGTTATAAAAGATTGATCAAATATGTAAGTTAGGCCTACCATCACGTGACTCAAATACCTCCACCTGAAATCCTCTTCTGGCAAAATAACAGGCATTCAGAGCTCCAACCTAAAATAATGACAGCAACTATGCGTTTTTAAAAATGACATTGTAAAGTTACAGAACACTTACAATTACACTTCAGAGAACACTTTATTGTGTTAACTTTGTTTGCATTAAAGCCTTTAATAATACGTCTCTCAACTAATACATATTAAAAAGGCTGTGCATAGAATTAACCCAGATTTTAAAATATCGTTCAAGTTAGGCTATTACTTTGTATGGCCTACATACTATAGCCTGCTGTATGCAAACTCAGGTATGCAGGAGGCCTACATATGTTACTGTTTTAATTTTCCTCTTACCAATCCACCACCTACAACAGCTACAACTTTATCCTTGCTTGACTTCCCTTCACACTCCATCGTAACGTGTCCACTGCGACCTGTTCAATGGTATGGGCCTGATCGGAATGGAAAAGTGATTCGAAATAACTTTTTTGAAGGCGGGTCAAAGTCAACCGGGTTCAACAAATGACACGCAGATGAGGTTTCGCTTCGTGTCACGTTGACTCGATTTCCCTTTCATTTAAATAAACATAGGACGCCTTTCGTTTGCACAACAGGTATACGTCAGCCGCGCTGAAGTGACGGTACGTTATACATTGTAAAGCTTGCCGATCAGTGAATGCTCGACTAAAAAACGAATGAAGGTCCAATTGGACTATTAACAACGACAGTTTAAGTTCCTATAAGCTCACACCCAACCCCCTGCAACTGTCTGTTTGATATAGTTTCATGTCATCAAACCACTAGTATATTTGGTAAGGGGTTCATAGAAATAACAACAACCTAATATAAATATTAGTTATCCTTTCAGCGTCTGAATGGCCAAACATAACCCTAACCCATTCACCAATGGAACGTTTCAGTTTCATTACAGAATTGTGGGTCCTGTGGATCGGGTAAGAGGAAGAGCAAACATTGACTGTGGGCTTTTTAAAGTGACATGCAGGATCATAGATATATATAGAACACTAGATGACTCGTCCGCGTTGCTGACCGACGGAGTCGAACGTCCACACATGGCGGCCATCTTACTACAGGCAGCTCGGCTATGGCTCGGCCACCCATAACATGTGTTGGTAGTGGTACATGTACTTTTAGATAACCATAAATTTCATCCGATTTTCAAACGGTTCGGTTTGTTATAAACGTCAGAGATGTAGTTATGACACTGCATACTTATGAATAATTATGTTCAACATGTTCAAGCATCCACAATTATAACCACGTTAATAACGTTTGTAAGAAACCAAACCGTTTGTAAATTCGTCAAGATTTCAGCGAGATAAGAGTATTAACGTTTGTGCAGATCACTGACCTTACCTCAGTTTGCCTCAGGTTCCACAGATTTTGACAGAAAGCTTGCCTGTAGTAAGATGGCCGACCTGTGAGGACGTTCTAGACGCCGCCGTAAGACATCTAGTGTTCTATATATATATATATCTATGCTAGTGCAGGCCTTGCTGCTGCACACTTCCTCAGTTAACAGACTTCCTGGTTCATCCACTTGTACATTTACATTTACATTTACATTTAGGGCATTTAGCAGACGCTTTTATCCAAAGCGACTTACAATAAGTACATTTGTCATAAGAAGTGCAACAATATATCGCTGTCGGTACAGTAAGGATGTTCATAGAACCAAGTGCAGTACA